>JAEVFF010000267.1:347146-427492 GCA_018901945.1 Pugionium dolabratum
ATCAACTTGACATTTCCGCACTAAATCGTCCCTAACTTTTGATTTTGAGCTCAGAATGACACGAATCTAATGCCCACGTTAAACTAGCTCAATTCTCATGTTGTAACAAAAGTTGAGACAGAAATAGATACAAAAAAAGCGTTCAAGTAATCTAGTCTAGCCAAAACAGCATGATGCCATGCATTATTCTTCATTTATAAGCCTTTACTCAATGAGCACAAATGATCAGTTTAGAATGATCAATTTAACTGGCCAATCAACTTGACATGTCCACACTAAATAGTCCCTAACTTTTGATTTAGACCTCTCAATGACACGTATCCAATGCTCATGTTAAGCTAGCTCAATTATGTATGTTGTGACAAAATTTGAGATCGAAATAGATACAAAAACGCGTTCAAGTAATCCAATCAATATTGAACTACGTGATGTCATGCATTATGCATCATTTATAAGCCTTTACTTAATGAGCACCAATGATGAGCTAAGAATGATTACTTTAACTGGCCGATCAACTTGAAATGTTTGCACTAAATCGTTCGTAACTTTTGATTTATAGCTCAGAATGACATGAATCCAATACCCACGTTAAGCTAGCTTAGTTTTCTATATTTTGACGAAATGTATGACTGAAATAGATACGACAAAGCGTCCAAGTAATCCAGTCTACCCCGAACATCGTGATGTCATGCATTATGCATCATTTATACGCCTTTACTCAATGAGCACCAATGATCAGTTTAGAATGATCACTTTAACTGGCCGATCAACTTGACATGTACGCACTAAATTGTCCATAACTTTTGATTTAGAACTCAAAATAACACGATTCCAATGCTCACGTTAAACTAGCTTAATTTTCTATATTGTGATAAAAATTTGAGACTAAAATAGATACGACAAAGTGCCCATGTAATCCAATATATCCCGAACTGCATGATGTCTTTATTTAACGAGCATGAATGATCAGTTTAGAATGATCATTTTAACTTGCTGATCAACTCTACATATGTCAACTAAATCGTTCGTAACTTTTGATTTAGAGCTCAGAATGACACGAATCCAATGCCCACGTTAAGCTAGCTCAATTTTTTATATTGTGACAAAATTTGAGACAGAAATAGATACAAAAAGTGTCCACATATTCCAATCTATCCCAAACTGAGTGATGCCGTGCACTATGCTTCATTTATAAGCCTTTACTTAATGAGCACAAATGATCAGCTTAGAAAGATAACTTTAACTAGGCGATCAGTTTGACATTTCTGCATTTAATCGTCCGTATTTAGAGCTTAGAATAACGTGAAACCAATGCCCACGTTAGGCTAGCTCAATTTTCTATGTTGTGACCAAATTTGACACAAAATATATACGAAAAAGTGTTCAATTAATCCAAGGTAGCCAAAACTGCGTGATGCCATGCATTATGCTTCATTTTTAAGCCTTTACTCAATGAGCACCAATGATCACTTTAACCGGCTGATCAACTAGACATGTCCGCACTAAATCGTCCGTAACATATGATTGATAGCTCGGAATGACACGAATCCAATGCCCATGTTAAGCTTGCTAAATTTCCAATATTTTGACAAAATTTCAGACATAAATAGATTCAAAAAGCGTTAAAGTAAGCCAATCTAGCCAAAAACTTCATGATGCCATGCATTATGCTTCATTTATTAGCCTTCACTCAATGAGCACTTGTGATCAGTTTAAAATGATCACTTTAACTGGCCGATCAGCTTGATATGTATGCACTAAATCGTCCCTAACTTTTGATTTAGAGCTTAGAATTACACAAATGCAATGCCTACGTTAAGCTAGCTCAATTCTCTATGCTGTAATGAAATTTGAGACAAAAATAGATACAAAAAAGCATTCAAGTAATCCAATCTAGCCAAAACTGCATGATCCCATGCATTATGCTTCATATATAAGCTTTTATTTAATAAACACAAATGATCAGTTTAGAATGATCACTTTAACTGATAGATCAACTTGACATGTCCGCACTAAATCATCAGTAACTTTTGATTTAGAGCTCCAAATGACGCGAATCCAATGCCCACGTTAAGCTAGTTCAATTTTCTATATTTTGGCAATATTTAAGGCATAAATAGATACGACAAAGCATTCAAGTAATCCAATTTATCCCAAACTGCGTGATGTCATCCATTATGCATCATTTATAAGCCTTTACTCAGTGAGCACCAATAATCAGCTAAGAATGATCACTTTAACTGGCCGATCAATTTGACATGACTGTACTAAATTGTCCGTAACTTTTCACTTAGAGCTCAGAATGACACGAATCCAATGGCCACGTTAAGCTAGCTCAATTTTTCAATATTTTGACAAAATTTGAGACAAAGATAGATACGTTAAATTGTTCAAAATAATCCAATCTATTCTGAACTACGTGATGTCGTGCATTAAACTTCATTTATAAGCTTTTACTCAATGATCACCAATGTTCAATTTAGAATAATCACTTTAACTTGCCGATCAACTTGACATGTCTGCACTAAATCGTCCGTAACTTTTGATTTAGAGCTCAGAATGACACGAATACAATGCCCACGTTAAGCTAGACCAATTTTTCATATTATGACAAAATTTGACACAGAAATAGATACGACAAAGTGTCCATGTAATCAAATCTATCCCGAACTGAGTGATGCGATGCATTATACTTCATTTACAAGCCTTTACTCAATGGGCACAACTGATTGGTTTAGAATGATAACTTTAACTAGGTGATCAACTTGACATGTCCGCATTAAATAGCCCGTAACTTTTGATTTAGAGCTCAGAATAGCACGCATCCAATGCCCATGTTAAGCTAGCTCAATTTTCTATATTGTGACCAAATTTGACACAAAAATAGATATGAGAAACCGTTCAAGTAATCCAATCGTTATGATTCCATGCATTATGCTTCATTTAGAAGCCTTAATTCAATGAGCACCAATGATCAGTTAAGAATGATCACTTTAACTGTCCGATCAACTTGACATGTCCGCACTAAATCGTCCGTAACTTTTGATTGAGAGCTCCGAATGACAAGAATCCAATGCCCACGTTAAGCTAACTCAATTCTCTATTTTTGAACACAATGTGATACCGAAATAGGGACGAAAAAGCATCCAAGTAATCCAATCTATTCCGGACTGTATGATACGATGCATTATGCTTCATTTGTAAGCCTTTACTCAATGAGCACAAATGATGAGTGTATAAAGATAACTTTAACTACGCGATCAACTTGACAAGTCCGCACTAAATCGTCCGTAACTTTGATTTAGAGCTCAGAATAACATGAATCTGATGCCCACGTTAAGATAGCTCAATTTTCGGTATTGTGACAAAATTTGTCACAAAAATAGATACGGATAAGTGTTCAAGTAATCCAATCTATCCAAAATTGCGTGATGTCATGCATTATGCTTCATTTATAAGACTTTACTCAATGAGCACCAATAATCAGTTTAGAATGATCACTTTAACTGGCCCATCAACTTGACATTTCCGCACTAAATCGTCCCTAACTTTTGATTTTGAGCTCAGAATGACACGAATCTAATGCCCACGTTAAACTAGCTCAATTCTCATGTTGTAACAAAAGTTGAGACAGAAATAGATACAAAAAAAGCGTTCAAGTAATCTAGTCTAGCCAAAACAGCATGATGCCATGCATTATTCTTCATTTATAAGCCTTTACTCAATGAGCACAAATGATCAGTTTAGAATGATCAATTTAACTGGCCAATCAACTTGACATGTCCACACTAAATAGTCCCTAACTTTTGATTTAGACCTCTCAATGACACGTATCCAATGCTCATGTTAAGCTAGCTCAATTATGTATGTTGTGACAAAATTTGAGATCGAAATAGATACAAAAACGCGTTCAAGTAATCCAATCAATATTGAACTACGTGATGTCATGCATTATGCATCATTTATAAGCCTTTACTTAATGAGCACCAATGATGAGCTAAGAATGATTACTTTAACTGGCCGATCAACTTGAAATGTTTGCACTAAATCGTTCGTAACTTTTGATTTATAGCTCAGAATGACATGAATCCAATACCCACGTTAAGCTAGCTTAGTTTTCTATATTTTGACGAAATGTATGACTGAAATAGATACGACAAAGCGTCCAAGTAATCCAGTCTACCCCGAACATCGTGATGTCATGCATTATGCATCATTTATACGCCTTTACTCAATGAGCACCAATGATCAGTTTAGAATGATCACTTTAACTGGCCGATCAACTTGACATGTACGCACTAAATTGTCCATAACTTTTGATTTAGAACTCAAAATAACACGATTCCAATGCTCACGTTAAACTAGCTTAATTTTCTATATTGTGATAAAAATTTGAGACTAAAATAGATACGACAAAGTGCCCATGTAATCCAATATATCCCGAACTGCATGATGTCTTTATTTAACGAGCATGAATGATCAGTTTAGAATGATCATTTTAACTTGCTGATCAACTCTACATATGTCAACTAAATCGTTCGTAACTTTTGATTTAGAGCTCAGAATGACACGAATCCAATGCCTACGTTAAGCTAGCTCAATTTTTTATACTGTGACAAAATTTGAGACAGAAATACATACAACAAAGTGTCCATATATTCCAATCTATCCCAAACTGAGTGATTCCGTGCACTATGCTTCATTTATAAGCCTTTACTTAATGAGCACAAATGATCAGCTTAGAAAGATAACTGTAACTAGGCGATCAGTTTGACATTTCTGCATTTAATCGTCCGTATTTAGAGCTTAGAATAACATGAAACCAATGCCCACGTTAGGCTAGCTCAATTTTCTATGTTGTGACCAAATTTGACACAAAACATATACGAAAAAGTGTTCAATTAATCCAAGGTAGCCAAAACTGCGTGATGCCATGCATTATGCTTCATTTATAAGCCTTTACTCAATGAGCACCAATGATCACTTTAACCGGCTGATCAACTAGACATGTCCGCACTAAATTGTCCGTAACATATGATTGATAGCTCGGCATGACACGAATCCAATGCCCACGTTAAGCTAGCTAAATTTCCAATATTTTGACAAAATTTCAGACATAAATAGATTCAAAAAGCGTTAAAGTAGGCCAATCTAGCCAAAAACTTCATGATGACATGCATTATGCTTCATTTATTAGCCTTCACTCAATGAGCACTTGTGATCAGTTTAAAATGATCACTTTAACTGGCCGATCAGATTGATATGTATGCACTAAATCGTCCCTAACTTTTGATTTAGAGCTTAGAATTAGACAAATCCAATGCCTACATTAAGCTAGCTCAATTCTCTATGCTGTAATGAAATTTGAGACAGAAATAGATACAAAAAAGCATTCAAGCAATCTAATCTAGCCAAAACTGCATGATCCCATGCATTATGCTTCATTTATAAGCTTTTACTCAATAAACACAAATGATCAGTTTAGAATGATCACTTTAACTGACAGATCAACTTGACATGTCCGCACTATATCATCAGTAACTTTTCATTTAGAGCTCCAAATGACGCGAATCCAATGCCCACGTTAAGCTAGTTCAATTTTCTATATTTCGGGAAAAATTTAAGGCATAAATAGATACGACAAAGCATTCAAGTAATCCAATTTATCCCAAACTGCGTGATGTCATCCATTATGCATCATTTATAAGCCTTTACTCAGTGAGCACCAATAATCAGCTAAGAATGATCACTTTAACTGGCCGATCAATTTGACATGACTGTACTAAATTGTCCGTAACTTTTCACTTAGAGCTCAGAATGACACGAATCCAATGGCCACGTTAAGCTAGCTCAATTTTTCAATATTTTGACAAAATTTGAGACAAAGATAGATACGTTAAATTGTTCAAAATAATCCAATCTATTCTGAACTACGTGATGTCGTGCATTAAACTTCATTTATAAGCTTTTACTCAATGAGCACCAATGTTCAATTTAGAATAATCACTTTAACTTGCCGATCAACTTGACATGTCTGCACTAAATCGTCCGTAACTTTTGATTTAGAGCTTAGAATGACACGAATACAATGCCCACGTTAAGCTAGACCAATTTTTCATATTATGTCAAAATTTGACACAGAAATAGATACGACAAAGTGTCCATGTAATCAAATCTATCCCGATCTGAGTGATGCGATGCATTATACTTCATTTATAAGCCTTTACTCAATGGGCACAACTGATTGGTTTAGATTGATAACTTTAACTAGGTGATCAACTTGACATGTCCGCATTAAATGGCCCGTAACTTTTGATTTAGAGCTCAGAATAGCACGGATCCAATGCCCACGTTAAGCTAGCTCAATTTTCTATATTGTGACCAAATTTGACACAAAAATAGATATGAGAAACCGTTCAAGTAATCCAATTGTTATGATTCCATGCATTATGCTTTATTTAGAAGCCTTAATTCAATGAGCACCAATGATCAGTTTAAAATGATCACTTTAACTGGCCGATCAACTAAATCGTCCGTAAATTTTGGTTTAGAGCTTAGAATACACGAAACCAATGCCCACGTTAAGCTAGCTCAATTATCTATGTTGTAACAAAATTTGAGATCGCAATAGATACAACAAAGTGTCCATGTAATCCAATCTATCCAGAGTGCGTGATGCCATGCATTATGCTTCATTTATAAGCCTTTACTCAATGAGTACAAATGCTCAGTTTAGAATGATAACTTTAAAGAAGAGATCAACTTGACATATCCGGACTAAATCGTCCGTAACTTTTAATTTAGAGCTCAGAATAACAAGAATCCAATGCCTACGTTAAGGTAGCTCAATTTTCAATATTGTGACATAAATTGACACAAAAATAGATACGAAAATGCGTTCAAGTAATCCAATATAGCCAAAACTGTGTGATGCCATCCGTTATGATTCATGTATAAGCCTTCACTCAATGAGCACCAATGATTAGTTTTGAATGATCACTTTAATTGTAGATCAACTTGTTATATCCGCATTAAATCATCACTAATTTTTGATTTAGAGCTTAGAATGACACGAATTCAATGCCCACGTTCAAATAGCTCAGTTCTCTATGTTGTGACAAAATTTGAGACGAAATTTGATAAGATAAAGTGTTCATGTAATCCAATCTATCCCAAACTTTGTGATGTCATGCATTAGGCTTCATTTATAAGCATTTACTCAATGAGCACCAATGATCAGTTAAGAATAATCACTTTATCTGGCCGGTCAACTTAACATTTCCGCACTAAATAATCAGCAACTTTTGATCTATAGCTCAGAATAATACGAATCCAATGTCCACGTTAAGCTAGCTTAAGTTTCTATACTTTTACAAAATTTAACTCAAAAATAGATACGAAATAGCGATCAAGTAATCCAATCTAGAAAAAACTGCGTGATGCCATGCATTATGCTTCATTTATAAGCCTTTACTCAATGAGCAACAATGATCAGTTTAGGATGATCACTTTAACTGGCCGATCAACTTGACATGTCCACACTAAATTGTCCATAACTTTTGATTTATAGCTCAAAATGACACGAAACCAATGCCCATGTTAAGCCTGCTCAATTCTCTATGATGTGATAAAATTTAAGACAAAAATACATTCAAAAAGCGTTCATGTAATCCAATCTAGCCAAAACTGGATGATGCCATGCATTATTCTTCATTTATAAGCTGTTACGCAATGAGAACAAATGATCAATTCTGAATGATCACTTTAACTGGCCGATTAACTTGACATGTCCTCACTAAATCATCCCTAAATTTTTATTGAGAGCTCATAATTACACGAATCCAATACCCACGATAAGCTAACTCAATTCTCTATTTTTGGGCAAAATGTGAGAAAGAAATAGGGACGAAAAAGCGTCCAAGTATTCCAATCTATCCCGAAATGCATGATGCCATGCATTATGCTTCATTTGTAAGCCTTTACTCAATGACCACAAATGATCAGTTTATAATGATAACTTTAACTACGCGATCAACTTGACATGTCCGCACTAAATCGTCCCTAACTTTTATTTAGAGCTCAGAATAACATGAATCCAATGTCCACGTTAAGATAGCTCAATTTTCGGTATTGTGGCAAAATTTGACACAAAAATAGATACGAATAAGCGTTCAAGTAATCCAATCTATGAAAAACTGCGTGATGTCATGCATTATGCTTCATTTATAAGACTTTACTCAATGAGCACCAATAATCAGTTTAGAATGATCACTTTAACTAGCCGATCAACTTGACATTTCCGCACTAAATCGTCCCTAACTTTTGATTTTGAGCTCAAAATGACACGAATCTAATGCCCACGTTAAACTTGCTCAATTCTCATGTTGTAACAAAAGTTGAGACAGAAATAGATACAAAAAAGCGTTCAAGTAATCTAGTCTTGCCAAAACAGCATGATGCCATGCATTATTCTTCATTTATAAGCCTTTACTCAATGAGCACAAATGATCAGTTTAGAATGATCAATTTAACTGGCCGATCAACTTGACATGTCCACAATGAATAGTCCCTAACTTTTGATTTAGAGCTCTCAATGACACGTATCCAATGCTCATGTTAAGCTAGCTCAATTATGTATGTTGTGAAAAATTTGAGATCGAAATAGACACAAAAACGCGTTCAAGTAATCCAATCAATATTGAACTACGTGATGTCATGCATTATGCATCATTTATAAGCCTTTACTTAATGAGCACCAATGATCAGCTAAGAATGATTACTTTAACTGGCCGATCAACTTGACATGTTTGCACTAAATCGTTCGTAACTTTTGATTTATAGCTCAGAATGACAAGAATCCAATACCCACGTTAAGCTAGCTTAGTTTTCTATATTTTTACAAAATGTATGACTGAAATAGATACGACAAAGCGTCCAAGTAATCCAGTCTACCCCGAACTGCATGATGTCATGCATTATGCATCATTTATAAGCCTTTACTCAATGAGCACTAATGATCAGTTTAGAATGATCACTTTAACCGGCCGATCAACTTGACATGTACGCACCAAATTGTCAGTAACTTTTGATTTATAACTCAAAATAACACGATTCCAATGCTCACGTTAAACTAGCTTAATTTTCTATATTGTGATAAAAATTTGAGACTAAAATAGATACGACAAAGTGCCCATGTAATCCAATATATCCCGAACTGCATGATGTCTTTACTTAATGAGCACAAATGATCAGTTTAGAATGATCATTTTAACTTGCTGATCAACTCTACATATGTGAACTAAATCGTTCGTAACTTTTGATTTAGAGCTCAGAATGACACGAATCCAATGCCCACGTTAAGCTAGCTCAATTTTTTATATTGTGACAAAATTTGAGACAGAAATAGATACAACAAAGTGTCCACATATTCCAATCTATCGCAAACTGAGTGATGCCGTGCACTATGCTTCATTTATAAGCCTTTACTTAATGAGCACAAATGATCAGCTTAGAAAGATAACTTTAACTAGGCGATCAGTTTGACATTTCTGCATTTAATCGTCTGTATTTAGAGCTTAGAATAACGTGAAACCAATGCCCACGTTAGGCTAGCTCAATTTTCTATCTTGTGACATAATTTGACACAAAATATATACGAAAAAGTGTTCAATTAATCCAAGGTAGCCAAAACTGCGTGATGCCATGCATTATGCTTCATTTATAAGCCTTTACTCAATGAGCACCAATGATCACTTTAACCGGCTGATCAACTAGACATGTCCGCACTAAATCGTCCGTAACATATGATTGATAGGTCGGAATGACACGAATCCAATGCCCACGTTAAGCTAGCTAAATTTCCAATATTTTGACAAAATTTCAGACATAAATATATTCAAAAAGCGTTAAAGTAAGCCAATCTAGCCAAAAACTTCATGATGCCATGCATTATGCTTCATTTATTAGCCTTCACTCAATGAGCACTTGTGATTAGTTTAAAATGATCACTTTAACTGGCCGATCAGCTTGATATGTATGCACTAAATCGTCCCTAACTTTTGATTTAGAGCTTAGAATTACACAAATCCAATGCCTACGTTAAGCTAGCTCAATTCTCTATGCTGTAATGAAATTTGAGATAGAAATAGATACAAAAAAGCATTCAAGTAATCCAATCTAGCCAAAACTGCATGATCCCATGCATTATGCTTCATTTATAAGCTTTTACTCAATAAACACAAATGATCAGTTTAGAATGATCACTTTAACTGACAGATCAACTTGACATGTCCGCACTAAATCATCAGTAACTTTTGATTTAGAGCTCCAAATGACGCGAATCCAATGCCCACGTTAAGCTAGTTCAATTTTCTATATTTTGGCAAACTTTAAGGCATAAATAGATACGACAAAGCATTCAAGTAATCCAATTTATCCCAAACTGCGTGATGTCATCCATTATGCATCATTTATAAGCCTTTACTCAGTGAGCACCAATAATCAGCTAAGAATGATCACTTTAACAGGCCGATCAATTTGACATGACTGTACTAAATCGTTCGTAACTTTTCACTTAGAGCTCAGAATGACACGAATCCAATGGCCACGTTAAGCTAGCTCAATTTTTCAATATTGTGACAAGATTTGAGACAAAGATAGATACTTTAAATTGTTCAAAATAATCCAATCTATTCTGAACTACGTGATGTCATGCATTAAACTTCATTTATAAGCTTTTATTCAATGAGCACCAATGTTCAATTTAGAATAATCACTTTAACTTGCCGATCAACTTGACATGTCTGCACTAAATCGTCGATAACTTTTGATTTAGAGATCAGAATGACACGAATACAATGCCCACGTTAAGCTAGACCAATTTTTCATATTATGACAAAATTTGACACAGAAATAGATACGACAAAGTGTCCATGTAATCAAATCTATCCCGAACTGAGTGATGCGATGCATTATACTTCATTTACAAGCCTTTACTCAATGGGCACAACTGATTGGTTTAGAATGATAACTTTAACTAGGTGATCAACTTGACATGTCCGCATTAAATGGCCCGTAACTTTTGATTTAGAACTCAAAATAGCACGGATCCAATGCCCATGTTAAGCTAGCTCAATTTTCTATATTGTGACCAAATTTGACACAAAAATAGATATGAGAAACCGTTCAAGTAATCCAATCGTTATGATTCCATGCATTATGCTTCATTTAGAAGCCTTAATTCAATGAGCACCAATGATCAGTTAAGAATGATCACTTTAACTGTCCGATCAACTTGACATGTCCGCACTAAATCGTCTGTAACTTTTGATTGAGAGCTCCGAATGACACGAATCCAATGCCCACGTTAAGCTAACTCAATTCTCTATTTTTGAACACAATGTGATACCGAAATAGGGACGAAAAAGCATCCAAGTAATCCAATCTATTCCGGACTGTGTGATACGATGCATTATGCTTCATTTGTAAGCCTTTACTCAATGAGCACAAATGATGAGTGTATAAAGATAACTTTAACTACGCGATCAACTTGACATGTCCGCACTAAATCGTCCGTAACTTTGATTTAGAGCTCAGAATAACATGAATCTGATGCCCACGTTAAGATAGCTCAATTTTCGGTATTGTGACAAAATTTGACACAAAAATAGATACGGATAAGTGTTTAAGTAATCCAATCTAGCCAAAATTGCGTGATGTCATGCATTATGCTTTATTTATAAGACTTTACTCAATGAGCACCAATAATCAGTCTAGAATGATCACTTTAACTAGCCGATCAACTTGATATTTCCGCACTAAATCGTCCCTAACTTTTGATTTTGAGCTCAAAATGACACGAATCTAATGTCCACGTTAAACTAGCTCAATTCTCATGTTGTAACAAAAGTTGAGACAGAAATAGATACAAAAAAGCGTTCAAGTAATCTAGTCTTGCCAAAACAGCATGATGCCATGCATTATTCTTCATTTATAAGCCTTTACTCAATGAGCACAAATGATCAGTTTAGAATGATCAATTTAACTGGCCGATCAACTTGAAATGTCCACACTAAATAGTCCCTAACTTTTGATTTAGAGCTCTCAATGACACGTATCCAATGCTCATGTTAAGCTAGCTCAATTATGTATGTTGTGAAAAAATTTGAGATCGAAATAGACACAAAAACGCGTTCAAGTAATCCAATCAATATTGAACTAGGTGATGTCATGCATTATGCATCATTTATAAGCCTTTACTTAATGAGCACCAATGATCAGCTAAGAATGATTACTTTAACTGGCCGATCAACTTGACATGTTTGCACTAAATCGTTCGCAACTTTTGATTTATAGCTCAGAATGACATGAATCCAATACCCACGTTAAGCTAGCTTAGTTTTCTATATTTTTACAAAATGTATGACTGAAATAGATACGACAAAGCATCCAAGTAATCCAGTCTACCCCGAACTGCGTGATGTCATGCATTATGCATCATTTATAAGCCTTTACTCAATGAGCACCAATGATTAGTTTAGAATGATCACTTTAACTGGCCGATCAACTTGACATGTACACTCTAAATTGTCTGTAACTTTTGATTTAGAACTCAAAATAACACGATTCCAATGCTCACGTTAAACTAGCTTAATTTTCTATATTGTGATAAAAATTTGAGACTAAAATAGATACGACAAAGTGCCCATGTAATCCAATATATCCCAAACTGCATGATGTCTTTACTTAACGAGCACCAATGATCAGTTTAGAATGATCACTTTAACTTGCTGATCAACTCTACATATGTGAACTAAATCGTTCATAACTTTTGATTTAGAGCTCAGAATGACACGAATCCAATGGCCACGTTAAGCTAGCTCAATTTTTTATACTGTGACAAAATTTGAGACAGAAATAGATACAACAAAGTGTCCATATATTCCAATCTATCCCAAACTGAGTGATGCTGTGCACTATGCTTCATTTATAAGCCTTTACTTAATGAGCACAAATGATCAGCTTAGAAAGATAACTTTAACTAGGCGATCAGTTTGACATTTCTGCATTTAATCGTCCGTATTTAGAGCTTAGAATAACGTGAAACCAATGCCCACATTAGGCTAGCTCAATTTTCTATGTTGTGACCAAATTTGACACAAAATATATACGAAAAAGTGTTCAATTAATCCAAGGTAGCCAAAACTGCGTGATGCCATGCATTATGCTTCATTTATAAGCCTTTACTCAATGAGCACCAATGATCACTTTAACCGGCTGATCAACTAGACATGTCCGCACTAAATTGTCCGTAACATATGATTGATAGCTCGGCATGACACGAATCCAATGCCCACGTTAAGCTAGCTAAATTTCCAATATTTTGACAAAATTTCAGACATAAATAGATTCAAAAAGCGTTAAAGTAGGCCAATCTAGCCAAAAACTTCATGATGACATGCATTATGCTTCATTTATTAGCCTTCACTCAATGAGCACTTGTGATCAGTTTAAAATGATCACTTTAACTGGCCGATCAGATTGATATGTATGCACTAAATCGTCCCTAACTTTTGATTTAGAGCTTAGAATTAGACAAATCCAATGCCTACATTAAGCTAGCTCAATTCTCTATGCTGTAATGAAATTTGAGACAGAAATAGATACAAAAAAGCATTCAAGCAATCTAATCTAGCCAAAACTGCATGATCCCATGCATTATGCTTCATTTATAAGCTTTTACTCAATAAACACAAATGATCAGTTTAGAATGATCACTTTAACTGACAGATCAACTTGACATGTCCGCACTATATCATCAGTAACTTTTCATTTAGAGCTCCAAATGACGCGAATCCAATGCCCACGTTAAGCTAGTTCAATTTTCTATATTTCGGGAAAAATTTAAGGCATAAATAGATACGACAAAGCATTCAAGTAATCCAATTTATCCCAAACTGCGTGATGTCATCCATTATGCATCACTTATAAGCCTTTACTCAGTGAGCACCAATAATCAGCTAAGAATGATCACTTTAACTGGCCGATCAATTTGACATGACTGTACTAAATCGTCCGTAACTTTTCACTTAGAGCTCAGAATGACACGAATCCAATGGCCACATTAAGCTAGCTCAATTTTTCAATATTGTGACAAAATTTTAGACAAAGATAGATACGTTAAATTGTTCAAAATAATCCAATCTATTCTGAACTACGTGATGTCGTGCATTAAACTTCATTTATAAGCTTTTACTCAATGAGCACCAATGTTCAGTTTAGAATAATCACTTTAACTTGCCGATCAACTTGACATGTCTGCACTAAATCGTCCGTAACTTTTGATTTAGAGCTTAGAATGACACGAATACAATGCCCACGTTAAACTAGACCAATTTTTCATATTATGACAAACTTTGACACAGAAATAGATACGACAAAGTGTCCAGGTAATCAAATCTATCCCGAACTGATTGATGCGATGCATTATACTTCATTTATAAGCCTTTACTCAATGGGCACAACTGATTGGTTTAGAATGATAACTTTAACTAGGTGATCAACTTGACATGTCCGCATTTAATGGCCCGTAACTTTTGATTTAGAGCTCAGAATAGCACGGATCCAATGCCCACGTTAAGCTAGCTCAATTTTCTATATTGTGACCAAATTTGACACAAAAATAGATATGAGAAACCGTTCAAGTAATCCAATCGTTATGATTCCATGCATTATGCTTCATTTACAAGCCTTAATTCAATGAGCACCAATGATCAGTTAAGAATGATCACTTTAACTGTCCGACCAACTTGACATGTCCGCACTAAATCGTCCGTAACTTTTGATTGAGAGCTCCGAATGACACGAATCCAATGCCCACGTTAAGCTAACTCAATTCTCTATTTTTGGACACAATGTGATACCGAAATAGGGACGAAAACGCATCCATGTAATCCAATCTATTCTGGACTGTGTGATACTATGCATTATGCTTCATTTGTAAGCCTTTACTCAATGAGCACAAATGATGAGTGTATAAAGATAACTTTAACTACGCGATCAACTTGACAAGTCCGCACTAAATCGTCCGTAACTTTGATTTAGAGCTCAGAATAACATGAATCTGATGCCCACGTTAAGATAGCTCAATTTTCGGTATTGTGACAAAATTTGTCACAAAAATAGATACGGATAAGTGTTCAAGTAATCCAATCTATCCAAAATTGCGTGATGTCATGCATTATGCTTCATTTATAAGACTTTACTCAATGAGCACCAATAATCAGTTTAGAATGATCACTTTAACTGGCCCATCAACTTGACATTTCCGCACTAAATCGTCCCTAACTTTTGATTTTGAGCTCAGAATGACACGAATCTAATGCCCACGTTAAACTAGCTCAATTCTCATGTTGTAACAAAAGTTGAGACAGAAATAGATACAAAAAAAGCGTTCAAGTAATCTAGTCTAGCCAAAACAGCATGATGCCATGCATTATTCTTCATTTATAAGCCTTTACTCAATGAGCACAAATGATCAGTTTAGAATGATCAATTTAACTGGCCAATCAACTTGACATGTCCACACTAAATAGTCCCTAACTTTTGATTTAGACCTCTCAATGACACGTATCCAATGCTCATGTTAAGCTAGCTCAATTATGTATGTTGTGACAAAATTTGAGATCGAAATAGATACAAAAACGCGTTCAAGTAATCCAATCAATATTGAACTACGTGATGTCATGCATTATGCATCATTTATAAGCCTTTACTTAATGAGCACCAATGATGAGCTAAGAATGATTACTTTAACTGGCCGATCAACTTGAAATGTTTGCACTAAATCGTTCGTAACTTTTGATTTATAGCTCAGAATGACATGAATCCAATACCCACGTTAAGCTAGCTTAGTTTTCTATATTTTGACGAAATGTATGACTGAAATAGATACGACAAAGCGTCCAAGTAATCCAGTC
This sequence comes from Pugionium dolabratum, assembly GCA_018901945.1. NCBI lineage: Eukaryota > Viridiplantae > Streptophyta > Magnoliopsida > Brassicales > Brassicaceae > Pugionium > Pugionium dolabratum. Next base: position 363,124 of record JAEVFF010000267.1, read on the forward strand.
TACCCCGAACATCGTGATGTCATGCATTATGCATCATTTATACGCCTTTACTCAATGAGCACCAATGATCAGTTTAGAATGATCACTTTAACTGGCCGATCAACTTGACATGTACGCACTAAATTGTCCATAACTTTTGATTTAGAACTCAAAATAACACGATTCCAATGCTCACGTTAAACTAGCTTAATTTTCTATATTGTGATAAAAATTTGAGACTAAAATAGATACGACAAAGTGCCCATGTAATCCAATATATCCCGAACTGCATGATGTCTTTATTTAACGAGCATGAATGATCAGTTTAGAATGATCATTTTAACTTGCTGATCAACTCTACATATGTCAACTAAATCGTTCGTAACTTTTGATTTAGAGCTCAGAATGACACGAATCCAATGCCTACGTTAAGCTAGCTCAATTTTTTATACTGTGACAAAATTTGAGACAGAAATACATACAACAAAGTGTCCATATATTCCAATCTATCCCAAACTGAGTGATTCCGTGCACTATGCTTCATTTATAAGCCTTTACTTAATGAGCACAAATGATCAGCTTAGAAAGATAACTGTAACTAGGCGATCAGTTTGACATTTCTGCATTTAATCGTCCGTATTTAGAGCTTAGAATAACATGAAACCAATGCCCACGTTAGGCTAGCTCAATTTTCTATGTTGTGACCAAATTTGACACAAAACATATACGAAAAAGTGTTCAATTAATCCAAGGTAGCCAAAACTGCGTGATGCCATGCATTATGCTTCATTTATAAGCCTTTACTCAATGAGCACCAATGATCACTTTAACCGGCTGATCAACTAGACATGTCCGCACTAAATCGTCCGTAACATATGATTGATAGCTTGGAATGACACGAATCCAATGCCCACGTTAAGCTAACTAAATTTCCAATATTTTGACAAAATTTCAGACATAAATAGATTCAAAAAGCGTTAAAGTAAGCCAATCTAGCCAAAAACTTCATGATGCCATGCAGTATGCTTCATTTATTAGCCTTCACTCAATGACCACTTGTGATCAGTTTAAAATGATCACTTTAACTGGCAGATCAGCTTGATATGTATGCACTAAATCATCCCTAACTTTTGATTTAGAGCTTAGAATTACACAAATCCAAGGCCTACGTTAAGCTAGCTCAATTCTCTATGCTGTAATGAAATTTGAGACAGAAATAGATACAAAAAAGCATTCAAGTAATCCAATCTAGCCAAAAAGTGTCCATGTAATCCAATCTATCCAGAGTGCGTGATGCCATGCATTATGCTTCATTTATAAGCCTTTACTCAATGAGTACAAATGCTCAGTTTAGAATGATAACTTTAAAGAAGAGATCAACTTGACATATCCGGACTAAATCGTCCGTAACTTTTAATTTAGAGCTCAGAATAACAAGAATCCAATGCCTACGTTAAGGTAGCTCAATTTTCAATATTGTGACATAAATTGACACAAAAATAGATACGAAAATGCGTTCAAGTAATCCAATATAGCCAAAACTGTGTGATGCCATCCGTTATGATTCATGTATAAGCCTTCACTCAATGAGCACCAATGATTAGTTTTGAATGATCACTTTAATTGTAGATCAACTTGTTATATCCGCATTAAATCATCACTAATTTTTGATTTAGAGCTTAGAATGACACGAATTCAATGCCCACGTTCAAATAGCTCAGTTCTCTATGTTGTGACAAAATTTGAGACGAAATTTGATAAGATAAAGTGTTCATGTAATCCAATCTATCCCAAACTTTGTGATGTCATGCATTAGGCTTCATTTATAAGCATTTACTCAATGAGCACCAATGATCAGTTAAGAATAATCACTTTATCTGGCCGGTCAACTTAACATTTCCGCACTAAATAATCAGCAACTTTTGATCTATAGCTCAGAATAATACGAATCCAATGTCCACGTTAAGCTAGCTTAAGTTTCTATACTTTTACAAAATTTAACTCAAAAATAGATACGAAATAGCGATCAAGTAATCCAATCTAGAAAAAACTGCGTGATGCCATGCATTATGCTTCATTTATAAGCCTTTACTCAATGAGCAACAATGATCAGTTTAGGATGATCACTTTAACTGGCCGATCAACTTGACATGTCCACACTAAATTGTCCATAACTTTTGATTTATAGCTCAAAATGACACGAAACCAATGCCCATGTTAAGCCTGCTCAATTCTCTATGATGTGATAAAATTTAAGACAAAAATACATTCAAAAAGCGTTCATGTAATCCAATCTAGCCAAAACTGGATGATGCCATGCATTATTCTTCATTTATAAGCTGTTACGCAATGAGAACAAATGATCAATTCTGAATGATCACTTTAACTGGCCGATTAACTTGACATGTCCTCACTAAATCATCCCTAAATTTTTATTGAGAGCTCATAATTACACGAATCCAATACCCACGATAAGCTAACTCAATTCTCTATTTTTGGGCAAAATGTGAGAAAGAAATAGGGACGAAAAAGCGTCCAAGTATTCCAATCTATCCCGAAATGCATGATGCCATGCATTATGCTTCATTTGTAAGCCTTTACTCAATGACCACAAATGATCAGTTTATAATGATAACTTTAACTACGCGATCAACTTGACATGTCCGCACTAAATCGTCCCTAACTTTTATTTAGAGCTCAGAATAACATGAATCCAATGTCCACGTTAAGATAGCTCAATTTTCGGTATTGTGGCAAAATTTGACACAAAAATAGATACGAATAAGCGTTCAAGTAATCCAATCTATGAAAAACTGTGTGATGCCATGCATTATGCTTCATTTCTAAGCCTTTACTCAATGAGCACCAATGATCAGTTTAGAATGATCCCTTAACTGGCCGATCAACTTGACATTTCCGCAATAAATTGTCCCTAACTTTTTATTTTGAGCTCAGAATGACACGAATCTAATGCCCACGTTAAACTAGCTCAATTCTCATGTTGTAACAAAAGTTGAGACAGAAATAGATACAAAAAAGTGTTCAAGTAATCTAGTCTAGCCAAAACATCATGATGCCATGCATTATTTTTCATTTATAAGCCTTTACTCAATGAGCACAAATGATCAGTTTAGAATGATCAATTTAACTGGCCGATCAACTTGACATGTCCACAATGAATAGTCCCTAACTTTTGATTTAGAGCTCTCAATGACACGTATCCAATGCTCATGTTAAGCTAGCTCAATTATGTATGTTGTGACAAAATTTGAGATCGAAATAGATACAAAAACGCGTTCAAGTAATCCAATCAATATTGAACTACGTGATGTCATGCATTATGCATCATTTATAAGCCTTTACTTAATGAGCACCAATGATCAGCTAAGAATGATTACTTTAACTGGCCGATCAACTTGACATGTTTGCACTAAATCGTTCGTAACTTTTGATTTATAGCTCAGAATGACATGAATCCAATACCCACGTTAAGCTAGCTTAGTTTTCTATATTTTGACAAAATGTATGACTGAAATAGATACGACAAAGCGTCCAAGTAATCCAGTCTACCCCGAACTGCGTGATGTCATGCATTATGCATCATTTATAAGTCTTTACTCAATGAGCACCAATGATCAGTTTAGAATGATCATTTTAACTGGCCGATCAACTTGACATGTACGCACTAAATCGTCCGTAACTTTTGATTTAGAACTCAAAATAACACGATTCCAATGCTCACGTTAAACTAGCTTAATTTTCTATATTATGATAAAAATTTGAGACTAAAATAGATACGACAAAGTGCCCATGTAATCCAATATATCCTGAGCTGCATGATGTCTTTACTTAATGAACACCAATGATCAGTTTAGAATGATCACTTTAACTTGCTGATCAACTCTACATATGTGAACTAAATCGTTCGTAACTTTTGATTTAGAGCTCAGAATGACACGAATTCAGTGCCCACGTTAAGCTAGCTCAATTTTTTATATTGTGACAAAATTTGAGACAGAAATAGATACAACAAAGTGTCCATGTATTCCAATCTATCCCAAACTGAGTGATGCCGTGCATTATGCTTCATTTATAAGCCTTTACTCAATGAGCACAAATGATCAGCTTAGAAAGATAACTTTAACTAGGCGATCAGTTTGACATTTCTGCATTAAATCGTCCGTATTTAGAACTTAGAATAACGTGTAACCAATGCCCACGTTAGGCTAGCTCAATTTTCTATGTTGTTACCAAGTTTGACACAAAATAGATATGAAAAAGTGTTCAATTAATCCAAGGTATCCAAAACTGCGTGATGCCATGCATTATGCTTCATTTATAATCCTTTACTCAATGAGCACCAATGATCACTTTAACCGGCTGATCAACTAGACATGTCCGCACTAAATCGTCCGTAACATATGATTGATAGATCGGAATGACACGAATCCAATGTCCACGTTAAGCTAGCTAAATTTCCAATATTCTGACAAAATTTCAGACATAAATAGATTCAAAAAGCGTTAAAGTAAGCCAATCTAGCCAAAAACTTCATGATGCCATGCATTATGCTTCATTTATTAGCCTTCACTCAATGAGCACTTGTGATCAGTTTAAAATGATCACTTTAACTGGCCGATCAGCTTGATATGTATGCACTAAATCGTCCCTAACTTTTGATTTAGAGCTTAGAATTATACAAATCCAGTGCCTACGTTAAGCTAGCTCAATTCTATATGCTGTAACAAAATTTGACAACGAAATAGATACAAAAAAGCATTCAAGTAATCCAATCTAGCCAAAATTGCATGATCCCATGCATTATGCTTCATTTATAAGCCTTTACTCAATAAGCACAAATGATCAGTTTAGAATGATCACTTTAAGTGACAGATCAACTTGACATGTCCGCACTAAATCATCAGTAACTTTTGATTTAGAGCTCTAAATGACACGAATCCAATGCCCACGTTAAACTAGTTCAATTTTCTATATTTTGGTAAAATTTAAGGCATAAATAGATACAACAAAGCATTCAAGTAATCCAATTTATCCCAAACTGCGTGCTGTCATCCATTATGCATCATTTATAAGCCTTTACTCAGTGAGCACCAATAATCAGCTAAGAATAATCACCTTAACTGGCCGATCAATTTGACATGACTGTACTAAATCGTCCGTAACTTTCCAGTTAGAGCTCAGAATGACACGAATCCAATGGCCACGTAAAGCTAGCTCAATTTTTCAATATTGTGACAAAATTTGAGACAAAAATAGATACGTTAAATTGTTCAAAATAATCCAATCTATTCTGAACTACGTGATGTCGTGCATTAAACTTCATTTATAAGCTTTTACTCAATGAGCACCAATGTTCAGTTTAGAATAATCACTTTAACTTGCCGATCAACTTGACATGTCTGCACTAAATCGTCCGTAACTTGTGATTACAGCTCAGAATGACATGAATCCAAAGCCCACGTTAAGCTAGACCAATTTTTCATATTATGACAAAATTTGACACAGAAATAGATACGACAAAGTGTCCATGTAATCAAATCTATCCCGAACTGAGTGATGCGATGCATTATACTTCATTTATAAACCTTTACTCAATGAGCACAACTGATTGGTTTAGAATGATAACTTTAACTAGGTGATCAACTAGACATGTCTGCATTAAATGGCCTGTAACTTTTGATTTAGAGCTCAGAATAGCACGGATCCAATGCCCACGTTAAGCTAGCTCAATTTTCTATATTGTGACCCAATTTGAAACAAAAATAGATATGAAAAACCGTTCAAGTAATCCAATCGTTATGATTCCATGCATTATACTTCATTTAGAAGCCTTAATTCAATGAGCACCAATGATCAGTTTAAAATGATCACTTTAACTGGCCAATCAACTAAATCGTCCGTAACTTTTGGTTTATAGCTTAGAATGCACGAAACCAATGCCCACGTTAAGCTAGCTCAATTCTTTATGTTGTATCAAAATTTGAGATCACAATAGATACAACAAAGTGTCCATGTAATCCAATCTATCCAAAGTGCGTGATGCCATGCATTATGCTTCATTTATAAGCCTTTACTCAATGAGTACAAATGAAGAGTTGAGAATGATAACTTTAAATAAGAGATGAACTTGACAAATCCGGACTAAAACATCCGTAACTTTTAATTTAGAGCTCAGAATAACAAGAATCCAATGCCTACGCTAAGGTAGCTCAATTTTCAATATTGTGACAAAAATTGACAAAAAAATAGATACGAAAATGTGTTCAAGTAATCCAATATAACCAAAACTGTGTGATGCCATCCGTTATGATTCATATATAAGCCTTCACTCAATGAGCACCAATGATTAGTTTAGAATGATCACTTTAATTGTAGATCAACTTGTTATATCCGCACTAAATCATCACTAACTCTTGATTTAGAGCTCAGAATGACACGAATTCAATGCCCACGTTCAAATAGCTCAGTTCTCTATGTTGTGACAAAATTTGAGACGAAAATTGATAAGATAAAGTGTTTATGTAATCCAATCTATCCCAAACTTTGTGATGTCATGCATTATGCTTCATTTATAAGCATTTACTCAATGAGCACCAATGATCAGTTAAGAATAATCACTTTATCTGGCCGGTCAACTTAACATTTCCGCACTAAATAATCAGCAACTTTTGATCTATAGCTCAGAATAATACGAATCCAATGTCCACGTTAAGCTAGCTTAAGTTTCTATATTTTAACAAAATTTAGCACAAAAATAGAGACGAAATAGCGATCAAGTAATCCAATCTAGAAAAAACTGCGTGATGCCATGCATTATGCTTCATTTATAAGCCTTTACTCAATGAGAAACAATGATCAGTTTAGGATGATCACTTTAACTGGCCGATCAACTTGACATGTCCACACTAAATTGTCCATAACTTTTGATTTAGAGCTCAAAATGAAACGAATTCAATGCCCACGTTAAGCCTGCTCAATTCTCTATGATGTGACAAAATTCAAGAGAAAAATACATTCAAAAAGCGTTCAAGTAATCCAATCTAGCCAAAACTGGATGATGCCATGCATTATTCTTCATTAATAAGCTGTTACTCAATGAGAACAAATGATCAATTTAGAATGATCACTTTAACTGGCCGGTTACCTTAACATGTCCTCACTAAATCATCCCTAAATTTTTTATTGAGAGCATAGAATTACACGAATCCAATACCCACGTTAAGCTAACTCAATTTTCTATTTTTGAGCAAAATGTGAGATAGAAATAGGGACGAAAAAGCGTCCAAGTATTCTAATCTATCCCGAAGTGCATGATGCCATGCATTATGCTTCATTTGTAAGCCTTTACTCAATGAGCACAAATGATCAGTTTATAATGATAACTTTAACTACGCGATCAACTTGACATGTCCGCACTAAATCGTCCCTAACTTTTATTTAGAGCACATAATAACATGAATCTGATGTCCACATTAAGATAGCTCAATTTTCGGTATTGTGGCAAAATTTGACACAAAAATAGATACGAATAAGCGTTCAAGTAATCCAATCTATGCAAAACTATGTGATGCCATGCATTATGCTTCGTTTATAAGCCTTTACTCAATGAGAACCAATGATCAGTTTAGAATGATCACCTTAACTGGCCGATCAACTTGACATTTCCGCACTAAATGCGCACGTTAAGCTTGCTCAATGCACACGTTAAACTAGCTCTATTCTCTATGTTGTAACAAAATTTGAGACAGAAATAGATACAAAAAAGCGTTCAAGTAATCCAATCTAGCCAACGCTGCATGATGCTATGCATTATTCTTTATTTGTAAGCCTTTACTCAATGAGCACAAATGATCAGTTTAGAATGATCACTTTAACTGGCCGATCAACTTGACATGTCCTCACAAATCGTCCCTAACTTTTGATTTAGAGATCAGAATGACACGAATCCAATGCACACGTTAAGCTTGCTCAATTCTCTATGTTGTGACAAAATTTGAGATAGAAATAGATACAAAAAAATCGTTCAAGTAATCCAATCAATTCCGAACTGCATGATGCCATGCATTATGAATCATTAATAAGCCTTTACTCAATGAGCACCAATGATCAGGTAAGAATGATCACTTTTACTGGCCCATCAACTTGAAATGTCTGCACTAAATCGTCTGTAACTTTTGATTTAGAGCTCAGAATGACAAGAATCCAATGCCCACGTTAACCTAACTCAATTTTCTATATTGTGACAAAATTTGAGCGAGAAATAGATACGATAAATTGTAAAAATAATCCAATCTATTCTGATCTACCTGACATCGTGCATTATGCTTCATTTATAAGCCTTTACTCAATGAGCACCAATGATCAGTTTAGAATGATCACTTTAACTGGTCGATCAACTCGACATGTCCGGACTAAATCATCCCTAGCTTTTGATTTAGAGCTCAAAATGATAAGAATCCAATGCCCACGTTAAGTTAGCTCAATTTTTTATGTTGTAACAAAATTTGAGATAGAAACAGATACAAAAAGAGATCAAGTAATCTAATCAATCCCAAAATGCGTGATGTCATGCATTATGCATCATTTATAATCCTTTACTCAATGAGCACCAATGCTCAGTTAAAAATGATCACTTTAAGTGGCCGATAAACTTTATATGTCCGCACTAAATTGTCCCTTGCTTTTGATTTAGAGCTCAGAATGAGACGAATCCAATGCCCACGTTAAGCCTGCTCAATTCTAAATGATGTGACAAAATTTCAGACAAAAATACATTCAAAAAAGCATTCAAGTAATCCAATCTATCCAAAACTGGATGATGCCATGCATTATTCTTCATTTATAAGCTTTTACGCAGTGAGAACTAATGATCAATTTAGAATGATCACTTTAACTGGCCGTTCAGCTTAATATGTCCGCACTATATCGTCCCTAAGTTTTGATTGAGAGCTCAAAATGACCCAAATCCAATCCCCACGTTAAGCTAAGTCAATGCTCTATTTTTGGACAAAATGTGAGATAGAAGTAGGGATGCATTATGCGTCCATATATTCCAATCTATCCTGAACTGCGTGATGCCATGCATCATGCTTCATTTGTAAGCCTTTACTCAATGACCACAAATGATCAGTTTATAATGATAACTTTAACTACTCGATCAACTTGACATGTCCGCACTAAATCGTCTGTAACTTTAATTTAGAGCTCATAATAACCTGAATCCGATGCCCACGTTAAGATTGCTCAATTTTTGGTATTGTGACAAAATTTGACACAAAAATAGATACGAATAAGCGTTCAAGTAATCCAATCTAACCAAAACTACGTGATGCCATGCATTATACTTCATTTATAAGCCTTTACTCAATGAGCACCAATGATCAGTTTAGAATGATCACTTTAACCGGCCGATCAACTTGACATTTCCGCACTAAATCGTCCCTAACTTTTGATTTTGAGTTCAGAATGACACGAATCCAATGCATACGTTAAACTAGCTCAATTCTCTATGTTGTAGCAAAATTTGAAACAGAAATAGACACAAAAACGCGTTTAAGTAATCCAATCTATCCAAAACTGAATGATGCCATGCATTATTCTTTATTTCACAAATGATCAGTTTAGAATGATCACTTTAACTGGCCTATCAACTTGACATGTCCGCACTAAATCGTCTCTAACTTTTGATTTAGAGCTCAGAATAACACGAATCCAATGCCCACATTAAGCTAGCTTAATTTTCTATTTTTGTAACAAAAATGCGTTCAAGATAGAAATCCAATCTAGGGAAAACAGCGTGATGCCATGTATTATGATTCATTTATAAGCCTTTACTCAATGAGCACCATTGATGAGTTTAGAATGATCACTTTAACAGACTGATCAACTTGACATCCGTACTAAATCGTCCCTAACTTTTGATTTAGAGCTCAGAATGAAACAAATTCAATGCCCACATTAAGCTAGCTCAATTTTCAATATTTTGACAAAATTTAAGACAGAAAAAGAGACCACGAAGTTTCCATGTAATCCAATCTATCCCGAGCTGGGTGATGCCATGTATTAGGCTTCATTTATAAGCCTTTACTCAATGAGAACAAATGATCAGTTTAAAATGATAACTTTGACTTGGCGATCAACTTAACTTGTCTGTACTAAATCGTCCTTAACTTTTGATATATAGCTCAGGATAACATGAATCCAATCTCCACGTTAACCTATCTCAATTTTCTATATTGTGACAAAATTTGACACAAAATAAATACGAAAAAGCGTTCAAGTAATCCAATATAGCCAAAACCGCATGATGCCATGCATTATGCTTCATTTATAAGCCTTTTCTCCCTGAACACCAATGATAAGTTTAGAATGATCACTTTAACTGGCCTATCAACTTGACATGTCCGCCGTAAATCGTCCCTTACTAGCTCAATTCTCTATGTTGTGACAAAATTGGAGACAGAAATAGGTACAAAAATGCATTCTAGTAATCCAATCTAACCAAAACTACATGATGCCATGCATTATGCTTCATTTATCAGCATTTACTCAATGAGAACAAATGATCAGTTTACAGTGATAACTTTAACTAGCCGTTCAACTTTACATGTCTGCACTAAATCGTCCCGAACTTTTAATTTAGAGCTCAGAATGACATGAATCCAATGCCCACGTTAAGCTAACTCAATTCTCTATGTTTTGAAAAAATTTGAGACAAAAATAGATACAAAATGCATTCAAGTAATCCAATCTAGCCAAAATTGCATGATGTTGTATTATGCTTAATTTATCAGCTTTTAATCAATGAGAGCAAATGATCACTTTAACTGGCCAATCAACTTGACATGTCCGCACTAAATCGTTTGTAACTTTTGATTTATAGCTCAAAATGACACGAATCCAATGCCAACGTTAAGCTAGCTCAATTTTCTATATTGTGACAAAATTTGAGGCAGAAATAGATACGAAAACGCGTCCAAGTAATCCAATCTATCCTGAACTGTGTGATGTCATGCATTATGCAACATTTATAAGCCTTTAATCAATGAGCACAACCGATCAGTTTAGAATGATCACTTTAAATGGCCCATCAACTTGACATGTCTGCACTAAATCGTCCGTAACTTTTGATTTACATCTCAGAATGACACGAATCCAATGCCCACGTTAAGGTAGCCCAATTTTCTATATTGAGACAAAAATAGATACCACAAAGCGTTGAAATAATGCAATTTATCCTGAACTACGTGATGTCATGCATTATGCTTCATTTATAAGCTTTTACTCAATGAGCACTAGTGATCAGTTTAGAATGATCATTTTAACTGGCCGATCAACTTTACATGTATGCACTAAATTGTCGGTATCTTTTGATTTAGAGTTCAAAATGACATGAATCCAATGCGCACGTTAAGCTAGCTCAATTTTCTATATTGTGACAAAATATGAGACAGAAATAGATAAGAAAAAAAGTTCAAGTAATCCAATATATTCCAAACTGCGTGATGTCATGCATTACGCTTCATTTGTAAGCCTTTTACTCAATGAGCACCAATGATCAGTTTAGAATGATCAGTTTAAGTGGCCAATCAACTTGACATGTCTGCACTAAATCGTCCATAACTTTTGATTTACAGCTCAAAATAACACGAACCCAATGCCCACATTAAGCTAGCTCAATTTTCTATATTGTGACAAAAATTTATACAAAAATAGATATGAAATGCGTTCAAGTAATCCAGTCTAGCGCAAACTGCGTGATGCCATGCATTATGATTCATTTATAAGCCTTTACTCAATGAGCACCAATGATGAGTTTAGAATGATCACTTTAACCGGCCAATCAACTTGAAATATCCGTACAAAATCGTCCCTAACTTTTGATTTACAGATCAGAATGAAACGAATTCAATGGCCACGTTAAGCTAGCTCAAATTTCTATATTTTGTTAAAATTTGAGACAGAAATAGATACGACAAAGTTTCCATGTAATCCAATCTATCCCGAGCTGGGTGATGCCAGGTATTAGGCTTCATTTATGAGCCTTTACTTAATGAGAACAAATGATCAGTTTAAAATGATAACTTTGACTTGGCGATCAACTTAACATGTCCTCACTAAATCGTCCGTAACTTTTGATATATAGCTCAGAATAACATTAATCCAATGTCCACGTAAACCTATCTCAATTTTCTATATTGTGACAAAACTTGACACAAAATAAATACGAAAAAGCGTTCAAGTAATCCAATATAGCCAAAACTGCATGATGCCATGCATTATGCTTCATTTATATGCCTTTTCTCACTAAACACCAATGATAAGTTTAGAATGATCACTTTAACTCGCCTATCAACTTGACATGTCCGCCCTAAATCGTCCCTTACTAGCTCAATTCTCTATGTTGTGACAAAATTGGAGACAGAAATAGGTACAAAAATGCGTTCTAGTAATCCAATCTAATTAAAACTACATGATGCCATGCATTATGCTTTATTTATCAGCATTTACTCAATGAGAACAAATGATCAGTTTACAGTGATAACTTTAACTGGCCGTTCAACTTTACATGTCTGCACTAAACCGTCCCGAACTTTTAATTTAGAGCTCAGAATGACATGAATCCAATGCCCACATTAAGCGAACTCAATTCTCTATGTTGTGAAAAAATTTGAGACAAAAATAGATACAAAATGCATTCATGTAATCCAATCTAGGAAAAATTGCATGATGTTGTATTATGCTTCATTTATCAGCTTTTAATCAATGAGAGCAAATGATAAGTTTAGAATCATCACTTTAACTGGCCGATCAACTTGACACGTCCGCACTAAATAGTCTGTAACTTTTGATTTATTGCTCAAAATGACACGAATCCAATGCCAACGTTAAGCTAGCTCAATTTTCTATATTGTGACAAAATTTGAGGTAGAAATAGATACGAAAACGCGTCCAAGTAATCCAATCTATCCTGAACTGTGTGATGTCATGCATTATGCATCATTTATAAGCCTTTAATCAATGAGCACCAGTGATCAACTTAGAATAATCACTTTAACTGGCCCATCAACTTGACATGTATGCACTAAATCGTCCGTAACTTTTGATTTACATCTCAGAATGACACGAATCCAATGCCCACGTTAAGGTAGCTCAATTTTCTATATTGAGACAAAAATAGATACCAAAAAGCGTTCAAATAATGCAATTTATCCTGAACTACGTGATGTCATGCATTATGCTTCATTTAAAAGCTTTTACTCAATGAGAACTAGTGATCAGTTTAGAATGATCATTTTAACTGGCCGATCAACTTTACATGTATGCACTAAATTGTTGGTATCTTTTGATTTAGAGTTCAAAATTACATGAATCTAATGTGCACGTTAAGCTAGCTCAATTTTCTATATTGTGACAAAATTTGAGACAGAAATAGATAAGACAAAGAGTTCAAGTAATCCAATATATTCCAAACTGCTTGATGTCATGCATTATGCTTCATTTGTAAGCTTTTTACTCAATGAGCACCAATGATCAGTTTAGAATGATCACTTTAAGTGGCCAATCAACTTGACATGTCCGCACTAAATCGTCCGTAACTTTTGATTTACAGCTCAGAATAACACGAACCCAATGCCCACATTAAGCTAGCTCAATTTTTTATATTGTGACAAAAAATTATACAAAAATAGATATGAAATGCGTTCAAGTAATCCAATCTAGTGAAAACTGCGTGATGCCATGCATTATGATTCATTTATAACCCTTTACTCAATGAGCACCAATGATGAGTTTAGAATGATCACTTTAACAGGCCAATCAACTTGACATATCCGTACAAAATCGTCCCTAACTTTTGATTTAGAGCTCAGAATGACACGAATTCAATGGCCACTTTAAGCTAGCTCAAATTTCTATATTTTGACAAAATTTGAGACAGAAATAGATACGACAAAGTTTCCATGTAATCCAATCTATCTCGAGCTGGGTGATACCAGGTATTAGGCTTCATTTATGAGCCTTTACTCAATGAGAACAAATGATCAGTTTAAAATAAGAACTTTAACTAGGCGATCAACTTAACATGTCCGCACTAAATTGTCCGTAACTTTTAATATATAGCTCAGAATAACACGAATCCAATGTCCACATTAAGCTAGCCCAATTTTCTATATTGTGACAAAATTTGACACAAAATAAATATGAAAACGCGTTCAAGTAATCCAATCTAGCTAAAACTGCATGATGCCATGCATTATGCTTCATTTATAAGCCCTTTCTCAATGAGCACCAATGCTCAGTCTAGAAAGATAACTTTAACTGGCCGATCAACATGACATGTCCGCACTAAATCGTCCCTTACTAGTTCAATTCTCTGTGTTGTGACAAAATTTGAGGCAAAAATAGGTACAAAAATGAGTTCAAGTAATCCAATCTAACAAAATTAGTTCAAGTAATCCAATCTAACTACTTTGATGCCATGCATTATGGTTCATTTATCAGCATTTACTCAATGAGAACAGATGATCAGTTTAGAATGATAACTTCAACTGGCCGATCAACTTTACATGTCTGCACTAAATCGTCCGTAACTTTTGATTTAGAGCTCAGAATGACACGAATTCAATGCCCACGTTAAGCTAGCTCAAATTCCTATTTTGTGACGAAATTTGAGGCAAAAATAGATACGAAAACGCGTCCAAGTAATCCAATCTATCCCAAACTGCGTGATGTCATGCATTATGCATCATTTATAAGCCTTTAATCAATGAGCACCAATGATCAGTTTAGAATGATCACTTTGACTTGCCCATCAACTTGACATGTCTACACTAAATCGTCCATATCTTTTGATTTAGAGCTCGGAATGACACGAATCAAATGGCCACGTTAAGGTTGCTCAATTTTCTATATTGTGATAAAATTTTAGACAAAAATAGATACCACAAAGCGTTTAAATAATCCAATCTATCTTGAACTACGTGTTGTCATGCATTATTCTTCATTTATAAGCTTTTACTTAATGAACACCAGTCATCAGTTTAGAATGATCACTTCAATTGGCCGATCAACTTTACATGTATGCACTAAATCGTCTGTATCTTTTGATTTAGAGCTCAAAATGACATGAATCCAATGCCCACATTAAGGTAGCTCAATTTTCTATATTGTGACAAAATTTGAGACAGAAATAGATACGACAAAGAGTCCAAGTAATCCAATCTATTCCGAACTGCATGATGTCAAGCATTATGCTTCATTTGTAAGCCATTTACTCAAGGAGCACCAATGATCAGTTTGGAATGATCACTTTAACTGGCTGATCAACTTGACATGTCTGCACTAAATCGTCCGTAACTTTTGATTTAGAGTTCAAAATAATGCCCACGTTAATCTAGCTCAAATTTCTATATTTTGACAAATTTTGAGACAGAAATAGATACGACAAAGTTTTCATGTAATCCAATCTATCCCGAGCTGGGTGATGCCAGGTATTAGGCTTCATTTATAAGCCTTTACTCAATGAGAACAAATGATCAGTTTAAAATAATAACTTTAACTAGGCGATCAACTTAACAAGTCCGCACTAAATCGTGCGTAAATTTTGATATATAGCTCAGAATAACACGAATCCAATGTCCACGTTAAGCTAGCTTAATTTTCTATATTGTGACAAAATTGACACAAAATAAATACGAAAAAGCATTCTAGTAATCCAATATAGCCAAAACTGCATGATGCCATGCATTATGCTTCATTTATAAGCCCTTTCTCAATGAGCACCAATGCTCAGTTTCGAAAGATAACTTTAACTGGCCGATCAACTTGACATGTCCACACTAAATCGTCCCTTACTAGCTCAGTTCTCTATGTTGTGACAAAATTTGAGGCAGAAATAGGTATAAAAATGAGTTCAAGTAATCCAATCTAACCAAAACTACATGATGCCATGCATTATGCTTCATTTATCAGCATTTACTCAATGAGAACAAATGATCAGTTTACAATGATAACTTCAACTGGCTGATCAATTTTACATGTCAACACTAAATTGTCTCTAACTTTTAATTTAGAGCTCAGAATGACATGAATCCAATGCCCACGTTAAGCTAGCTGAATTCTCTATGTTTTGAAAAATTTTGAGACAGAAATAGATACAAAATACATTCAAGTAATCCAATCTAGCCAAAATTAGATGATGCCATGCATTATACTTCATTTATCAGCTTTTACTCAATGAGAGCAAATGATCAGTTTAGAATGATCACTTTAACTGTCCGATCAACTTGACATGTCCGCACTAAATCGTCTGTAACTTTTGATTTAGAGCTCAGAATGACATGAATTCAATGCCCACGTTAAGCTAGCTTAATTTTCTATATTGTGACAAAATTTGAGGCACAAATAGATACGAAAACGCATCCAAGTAGTCCAATCTATGCCGAACTACGTGATGTCATGCATTATGCATCATTTATAAGCCTTTAATCAATGAGCACCAATGATCAGCTTAGAACGATCACTTTGACATGCCCATCAACTTGACATGTCTACACTAAATCGTCTGTAACTTTTGATTTAGAGCTCCGAATGACACGAATCCAATGCCCACGTTAAGGTAGCTCAATTTTCTATATTGTTACAAAATTTTAGACAAAAATAGATACCACAAAGTGTTCAAATAATCTACTCTATCTTGAACTACGTGATGTCATGCATTATTCTTCATTTATAAGCTTTTACTCAATAAGCACCAGTGATCAGTTTAGAATGATCACTTTAACTGGTCGATCAACTTTACATGTATGCACTAAATCGTCTGTATATTTTGATTTAGAGCTTAAAATTACATGAATCCAATGCCCACGTTAAGCTAGCTCAATTTTCGATATTGTAACAAAATTTGGGACAGAAACAGATACGAGAAAGAGTCCAAGTAATCCAATCTTTTCAGAACTCCGTGATGTCAAGCATTATGCTTCATTTGTAAGCCTTTTACTCAATGAGCACCAATGATCAGTTTAGAATGATCACTTTAACTGGCCAATCAAATTGACATGTCTGCACTAAATCGTCCGTAACTTTTGATTTAGAGCTCAAAATAAAACGAATCCAATGCCCACATTAAGCTAGCTCAATTTTCTATATTGTCACAAAAATTGATACAAAATAGATATGAAATGCGTTCAAGTAATCCAATCTAGCGAAAACTGCGTGATGGCATGCATTATGATTCATTTATAAGCCTTTACTCAATGAGCACCAATGATGAGTTTAGAATGATCACTTTAACGGGCTAATCAACTTGACATATCCATACTAAATCGTCCGTAACTTTTGATTTAGAGCACAGAATGACACGAATTCAATGCCCACGTTAAGCTAGCTAAATTCTCTATGTTGTGACAGAATTTGTGATAGAAACAGATACAAAGAGTGTTCAAGTAATGCAATCTAGCAAAAACCGCATGATGCCATGCATTATGGTTCATTTATAAGCCTTTACTAAATCAGCACAAATGATCAGTTTAGAATGATCACTTTAAGTAGGCGATCTACTTGACATATCCGGACTAAATCATCCGTAACTTTTGATATATAGCTCCGAATATCACGAATCCAATGTCCACGTTAAGCTCTCTAAGTTTTCAATATTGTGACAAAATTTGACACAAAATAGACACGAAAAAGCGTTCAAGTAATGCAATATAGCCAAAACTGCGTGATGCCAAGCATTATGCTTCATTTATAAGCCTTTTCTCAATGAGCACCAATGCTCAGTTTAGAATGATCACTTTAACTGGACAATCAACTTGAGATGTCCGCACAAAATTATCCCTTACTTTTGATTTAGAGCTCAGAATGACACGAATCCAATGCCCACGTTAAGCTAGCTC
This sequence comes from Pugionium dolabratum, assembly GCA_018901945.1. Classification (NCBI taxonomy): domain Eukaryota; kingdom Viridiplantae; phylum Streptophyta; class Magnoliopsida; order Brassicales; family Brassicaceae; genus Pugionium; species Pugionium dolabratum. Next base: position 381,021 of record JAEVFF010000267.1, read on the forward strand.
AATTGTTTATATGTGAAAAACTTTGAGACAAAACTAGATACGACAAAGCGTCCCAGTAATCCACTGTATTCCAAACTGCGTGATGCCATGCTTTATGCTTCATTTATAAGCATTTACTTAATGAGTACCAATGATTAGTTTAGAATCATCACTTTAACTAGGCGATCCACTTGACATGTCCACACTAAATCGTCCGTAACTTTTGATTTAGAGCTCAGAATGACACGAATCCAATGCCCACGTTAAGCTATCTCAATTTTCTAAATTGTGACAAAGTTTGAGTAAAGGCTTATAAATGAAGCATAATGCATGGTATCACGCAGTTCGGGATAGATTTGAGTGCTTGGACGCTTTGTCGTATCTATTTTTGTCTCAAATTTTCTCACAATATATAAAATTGAGCTAGCTTAACATGGGCATTAGATTCGTGTTATTCTCAGCTCTAAATCAATAGTTACAGCCGATTTAATGCAGACATGTCAAGTTGATGGCCTAGTTAAAGTGATCATTCTGAACTCATCATTGGTGCTCATTGAGTAAAAGCTTATAAATGAAACAAAATGCATGACATTACATAGTTCAGGATAGGTTGGATTATTTGGACGCTTTGTCGTATCTATTTCTGTCTCAAACTTTGTCACAATTTAGAAAATTGAGATAGCTTAACGTGGGCATTGGATTCGTGTCATTCTGAGCTCTAAATCCAAATAATCCAACCTATCCTGAACTATGTAATGTCATGCATTTTGTTTCATTTATAAGCTTTTACTCAATGAGCACCAATGATGAGTTCAGAATGATCACTTTAACTAGGCCATCAACTTGACATGTCTGCATTAAATCGGCTGTAACTATTGATTTAGAGCTGAGAATAACACGAATCTAATGCCCATGTTAAGCTAGCTCAATTTTATATATTGTGAGAAAATTTGAGACAAAAATAGATACGACAAAGCGTCCAAGCACTCAAATCTATCCCGAACTGCGTGATACCATGCATTATGCTTCATTTATAAGCCTTTACTCAAAGTTTGTTAAAACATAGTAAATTGACCTAGCTTAACGTGGTCATTGGATTCCTGTTATTCTGAACTCTAAATAAAAAGTTACGAACGATTTTGTGTGGACATGTCAAGTTGGGACATAGATAGATACGACAAAGCTTCCAAATAATCCAATCTATCCCCAACTACGTGATGTCACGCATTATGCTTCATCTATAAGCCTTTACTCAATGAGTACCAATGATCAGTTTAGAATGACCACTTTAACTGGCCGATCAACTTGACATGTTTGTATTAAATCGTTTGTAACTTTTGATTTAGTGCTCAGAATGACAGGAATCCAACGCCCACATTATACTAACTCAATTTTCTATATTGTGACTAAATTTGAGATAGAAATAGAAACGACAAAGCGTCCATGTAAGCCAATTTATCCTGAACTGTGTGATACCATGCATTATACTTCATTTATATGATTTTACTCAATGAGCACCAATGATCAGTTTAAAATGATCACTTTAACTGGCCGATCAACTTGACATGTCCGCACTAAATTGTCCGTAACTTATATTTTACAACTCAGAATAACACTAATCCAATTCCCACGTTAAGCTAGCTCAAATTTCTATATTGCGATAAAATTTGAGATAGAAATAGATAAGGCAAAGTGTCCAACTAATCCAATCTATCCCAATGTGCGTGATGCCATGCATTATGCTTCATTTATAAGATTTTACTCAACGAGCACCAACGATCAGTTAAGAATGATCATTTTAACTGACCGATCAACTTGACATTTCTACATTAAATCGTCCGTAATTTTTGATTTAGAGCTAAGGATAACACGGATCCAATGCCAACGTTAAGCTAGCTCAATTTTCTATATTGTGACCAAATTTGACACAAAATAGATACGAAAAAGCGTTCAAGTAATCCAAGCTTGCCAAAAATGCGTGATAGCATGCATTATGCTTCATTTATAAGCCTTTACACCAATGATCACTTTAACAGGCCGATCAGCTTGACATGTCTGCAGTAATTCGTCTGTAACTTTTGATTTAGAGCTCAGAATGTCTCGAATCCAATGCCCACGTTAATCTAGCTCAATTTTTTATATTGTGACAAAATTTGAGACAAAAATAGATACGAAAAAGTGCCATGTACTCCAATCTATTCCGAACTACGTGACGCCCTGCATTATGCTTCATTTATATGCCTTTACTCAATGAGCATCAATGATCAGTTTAGAATGATTACTTTAACTGGCCGACCAACTTGACATGTCCGCACTAAATCGACTGTAACTTTTAATTTGTAGCTCAGACTGTCCCGAATCCAATGCTCACGATAAACTAGCTAAATTTTTTTTATACTGTGATAAATTTGAAGACTAAAATTGCTTCAATAAGTCCTACAAGTAATCAAATCTTACCAAAACTACGTAATGTCAAGCATTATGTTTCATAGATAAGCCTCTAATCAATGAGAACAAATGATCAGTTTAGAGTGATCAATTTTACTAGGCGATCAACTTGACATGTCTGCACTAAATTGTCCATAACTTTTGATTTAGAGCTCAAAATAACACGAAGCCAATGCCCACCTTAAACTAGCTCAATTTTCTTTATTGTGACAAAATTTAAGACCAAAAACAGATATGGGAAAGCATCCAAATAATCCAATCTATCCCGAACTGTGTGATATCATGCATCATGCTTCATTTATAAGGCTTTACTCAATGAGCACCATTAATCAGTTTAGAATGATCACTTTAATTGGCTGATCAAATTGATATGTCCGCACTAAATTGCCCGTAACTTTAGATTTAGAGCTCATATTGACACAAATCCAATGCCCACGTTAAGCAAGCTCAATTTTCTATATTAATTTTGACAAAATTCGAGACACAAATAGATGGCATAAGGTGTCTTTGTAATCATATCTGTCCCGAACTGCGTGATGCCATGCATTGTGCTTCATTTATAAGCTTTTACTCAATAAGCCCCAACGATCAGTTTAGAATGATCACTTTAACTGCCCGATAAACTTGACATATCCGCATTAAATCGTCCGTAACTTGTGATTTAGAGCTAAAACTAAAATGAATCCAATGCCCACGTTAAACTAGCTCAATTTTCTATATTGTGACAAAATTTGAGACACTAATGGATATCAAAAAGGATTCAAGTAATCCAATATAGCCAAAACTACATGAGGCCATGCATTATGCTTCATTTATAAGCCTTTACTCAATGAGCACCAATGATCAGTTTAGAATGATCACTTTAACTAGGGGTTCAACTTGACTTGTCTGCACTAAATCGTCCGTAACTATTGATTTAGAGCTGAGAATAACACGAATCCAATGCCCATGTTAAGCTAGCTCAATTTTATATATTATGACAAAATTTGAGACAAAAATGGATACGACAAAGTGTCCAAGCACTCCAATCTATCCCGAACTACGTGATATCATGCATTATGCTTCATTTATAAGCCTTTACTCAATGAACAACAATGGTCAGTTTAGAATGACAACTTTAACTGGCCGATCAACTTGATATTTCCACAATAAATCGTTCGTAACTTTTGATTTACAGTTCAGAATGACACTAATCCAGTGCCCACGTTAAGCTATGTCGATTTACTATATTTTAACAAAGTTTGAGACAGATATAGATACGACAAAGCTTCCAAGTAATCCAATCTATCCCCAATTACGTGATGGCATGCATTATGCTTCATTTATAAGCCTTTACTCAATGAGCACCAATGATCAGTTTAGAATGACCACTTTAACCGGCCGATCAACTTGACTTGTCCACATTAAATCATCCGTAACTTTTGATTTAGTGCTCGGAATGACACGAATCTGACGCCCACGTTCAGCTAACTCAATTTTCTATATTGTGACTAAATTTGAGACAAAAATAGATACGACAAAGCGTCCATGTAATCCAATCTACCCCAAACTACGTGATGCCATGTATTATGCTTCATTTATAAGCCTTTACTCAATGAGCACCAATGATCAGTTAAGAATGATCACTTTATCTAACCGATCACCTTGACATGTCTGCACTAAATCGTTCGTAACTTTGCATTTAGACGTCTGAATGACCCAAATCCAATGCCCATGTTAGTATAGCTCAATGTTTACTATTGTGATAAATTGAAGACAACAATTGCGTCGACAAGTCCTCCAAGCAATCAAAAATATCCAAGACTGTGTGATGTCATGCATTATGTTTCATTTATAAGTCTTCACTTAATGCGAACAATTGATCAATTTAGAATGATCAATTTAACTAGGCGATCAACTTGACATGTCTGTAGTAAATCGTTCATAACTTTTGATTTATAACTTATAAGGACACAAATCAAATGCCCACATTAAGATAGCTCAATTTTCTGTATTGTCACAAAATTTTTGACGTAAATAGATACGAAAAACCGTTCAAGTAATCCAATCTAGCCAAAACTGTGTGATGTCATGCATTATGCTTCATTTATAAGTCTTTACTCAATGAGCACCAATGATCAGTTTAGAATGATCACTTTAACTAGGTGATCAACTTGACATTTCCCCACTAAATCGTCCGTAACTATTGATTTAGAGCTGAGAATAAGCTAGCTCAATTTTCTATATTCTGACAAAATTTGAGACATACAAAGATATGACAAAGCGTCCAAGTACTCCAATCTATCCCGAACTGCGTGATATCATGCATTATGCTTCATTTATAAGCCTTTAGTCAATGAACACCAATGATCAGTTTAGAATGATCACTTTAACTGGCCGATCAACTTGAAATAACCTCACTAAATCGTCCGTAACTTTTGATTTAGAGTTCAGAATGACACGAATCCAATGCCAACATCAAACTACGTCAATTTACTATATTTTAACAAAGTCTGAGATAGATATAGATACGACAGAGCATCCAAGTAATCCAATCTATCCCCAACAATGTGATGTCATGCATTATGCTTCATTTATAAGCCTTTACTCAATGAGCACGAATGATCAATTTGGAATGACCATTTTAACTGGCCGATCAACTTGACATGTCCACATTAAAACGTCAGTAACTTTTTATTTAGTGGTATGAAATGACACGAATCGAACTTCCACGTTAAGGTAGCTCAATTTTCTATATTGTGACAAAATTTGAGACAGAAATAGATACGAAAAGGCATTCAAGTAATCCAATCTAGCCAAAACTGCATGATGCCATGCATAATGCTTCATTTATAAGCCTTTAATCAATGAGCACCAATGATCAGTTTAGAATGATCACTTTAACTAGCCGATCAACTTGACATTGCCGCATTAAATCGTCCGTAACTTTTGATTTAGATCTCAGAATGACTTGAATCCAATGACCACGTTAAGGTAGCTCTATTTTCTATATTGTGACAAAATATGAGACAGAAGTAGATACGAAACCGTCCAAGTAATCCAATCTATCCCAAACTGCGTGATGTCATGCATTATGCTTCATTTATAAGCATTTACTCAATGAGCACCAATGTTCATTTTAGAATGATCACTTTAACTGGTCGATCAACTTAATATGCCCGCACTAAATCGTCCATAACTTTGGATTTAGAGCTCAGAATGACACGAATCCAATGTCCACGTTAATCTAGCTAAATTTTTATATTGTGAAAAAATATGAGACAGATTTGATACAACAGGCGTCCAAGTATTCCACTCTATCCCAAACTGTGTAATGCCACGCTTTATGCTTCATTTATAAGCGTTTACTTAACGAGTACCAATGATAAATTTAGAATGATCACTTTAACTAAGCGATCAGCTTGACATGCGCACTAAATGGTCCGTAAATTTTGATTTAGAGCTCAGAATAACACGAATCCAGTGCCCACATTAAGGTAGCTCAATTTTCTATATTGTTATAAAATTTGAGACGGAAATAGATATGAAAAAGCGTTCAAGTAATTCAATCTAGCTAAATCTGCGTGATGTCATGCATTATGATACATTTATAAGCCTTTACTCCATGAGCACCAATGATCATTTTAGAATGATCACTTTACCTGCCCAATCAACTTGAAATTTCCGCATTAAATCGTCCGTAACTTATGATTTACAGCTTAAATTGACACGAATCCAATGCCCACGTTAAGCTATCTTAATTTTCTATATTCAGACAAAAATTGAGATAGAAATAGATACCACAAAGCATCCAAGTAATCCACTCTATCCCAAAATGCGTGATGCCATGCTTTATATTTCATTTATAAGTGTTTACTTAACGAGTACCAATGATCAGTTTAGAATGATCACTTTAACTAGGCGATCAACTTGACATGAATCCAATGACCACGTTAAGGTAGCTCTATTTTCTATATTGTGACAAAATATGAGACAGAAGTAGATACGAAACCGTCCAAGTAATCCAATCTATCCCAAACTGCGTGATGTCATGCATTATGCTTCATTTATAAGCATTTACTCAATGAGCACCAATGTTCATTTTAGAATGATCACTTTAACTGGTCGATCAACTTAATATGCCCGCACTAAATCGTCCATAACTTTGGATTTAGAGCTCAGAATGACACGAATCCAATGTCCACGTTAATCTAGCTAAATTTTTATATTGTGAAAAAATATGAGACAGATTTGATACAACAGGCGTCCAAGTATTCCACTCTATCCCAAACTGTGTAATGCCACGCTTTATGCTTCATTTATAAGCGTTTACTTAACGAGTACCAATGATAAATTTAGAATGATCACTTTAACTAAGCGATCAGCTTGACATGCGCACTAAATGGTCCGTAAATTTTGATTTAGAGCTCAGAATAACACGAATCCAGTGCCCACATTAAGGTAGCTCAATTTTCTATATTGTTATAAAATTTGAGACGGAAATAGATATGAAAAAGCGTTCAAGTAATTCAATCTAGCTAAATCTGCGTGATGTCATGCATTATGATACATTTATAAGCCTTTACTCCATGAGCACCAATGATCATTTTAGAATGATCACTTTACCTGCCCAATCAACTTGAAATTTCCGCATTAAATCGTCCGTAACTTATGATTTACAGCTTAAATTGACACGAATCCAATGCCCACGTTAAGCTATCTTAATTTTCTATATTCAGACAAAAATTGAGATAGAAATAGATACCACAAAGCATCCAAGTAATCCACTCTATCCCAAAATGCGTGATGCCATGCTTTATATTTCATTTATAAGTGTTTACTTAACGAGTACCAATGATCAGTTTAGAATGATCACTTTAACTAGGCGATCAACTTGACATGTATGCACTAGATCGTCTGTAACTTTTGATTTAGAGCTAAAAATAACACGAATCCAATGCCCATGTTAAGGTAGCTCAATTTTCTATATTGTGACAAAATTTGAGACAGAAATAGAGAAGACAAAGCATCTAATCCAATCTATCCCAAGCTGCATGATGCCATACTTTATGCTTCACTTAGAACCCTTTACTTAATGAGCACCAATGATCAGTTTAGAATGACTACTTAAACTGGCCGATCCACTTGACATTTCTGCACTAAATCGTCCGTAACTTTTGATTTAGAGCTCAGAATAACGCGAATCCAATGCCCACATTAAGGTAGCTCAATTTTATATATTGTGACAAAATTTGAGATAGAAATAGATATGATAAAGCGTTCAAGTAATCCAATCTAGCTAAAATTGTGTGATGTCATACGTTATGATACATTTATAAGCCTTTACTCCATGAGCACCAATGATCATTTAGAATGATCACTTTAACTGCCCTATCAACTTGACATTTCCGCATTAAATTGTGCGTAATTATGATTTACAGCTTAAATTGACATGAATCCACTGTCCACATTAAGTTATTTAAATTTTCTATATTCAAAAAAAATTTGAGACAGAAATAAATATGACAAAGCGTCCTAGTAATCCACTCTACCGCGTACTGCGTGATGCCATGTTTTATGCTTCATTTATAAGCGTTTACTTATCGAGTACTAATGATCAGTTTAGAATGATCACTTTAACTAGGAGATCAACTTGACATGTCCTCACTAAATCATTTGTAACTTTTGTTTTAGAGCTTAGAATAACACGAATCCAATGCCCACGTTAAGGTAGCTCAATTTTCTATATTGTGACAAAATTTGAGATAGAAATAGATAGGAAAAAGCGTTCAAGTAATCCAATCGAGGTAAAAATGCGTGATGCCATGCATCATGCTTCATTTATAAGCCTTTACTCAATGAACACCAATTTTCAGTTTAGAATGATCACTTTTTAATTGCCCGATCAACTTGGCATTTCCGTATTAAATCATCCGTAACTTATGATTTACAACTAAAACTTATACGAATCCAATGCCCACGTTTCACTAGCTCAATTTTCTATATCGAGACAAAATTTGAGACACAAATAGATACGATAAAGCGTCCAAGTAATCCAATCTATCGTGAACTGCATGATGTAATGCATTATGCTTCATTTATATGCCTTTACTCAATGAGCACCAATGGTCAGTTTAGAATAATCACTTTAACTGGCTGATCAATTTGACATGTATGCACTAAATCGTCCGTAAATTTTTATTGAGAGCTCAGAATGACACGAATCCAATGCCTACGTGAAGCTAGCTCAATTTTTATATTGTGACTAAATTTGGGACAGAAATAGATACGACAAAGCGTCCATGTAATCCAATCTATCCCGAACTAAGTGATGCCTTGCATTATGCCTCATTTATATGCCTTTACTCAATGAGCACAAATTATCCGTTTAGAATGATCACTTTAATTGGCCAATCAACTTGACAAGTCCGCACTACATCGTACGTAACTTTTGATTTGGAGCTCACAAAGAAATGAATCCAATGCCACGTTAAACTAGCTAAATTTTTTATATTGTGAACAAATTTGAGACAGAACTAGATACGACAAAGTGTCCAAGTAATCTAGTCAATCGCAAACAGCGTGATGCCATGCTTTATGCTTCATTTATAAGCATTTACTTAATGAGTACCAATGATCAGTTTAGAATGATCACTTTCACTAGGCGATCAACTTGACATGTCCGCACTAAATCGTTCATTAATTTTGATTTAGAGATCAGAATAACACCAATCAATTGCCCAAGTTAAGCTAGCTCAATTTTCAATATTGTGACAAAATTTGAAACCGAAATAGAAACGAAAAAGCGTTCAAGTAATCCAATCTAGCCAAAACTGTGCAATGCCATGCATTATGCTTCATTTATAAGCCTTTACTCAATGAGCACCAATAATCAGTTTAGAATGATCACTTTGACTGGCCGATCAACATGACATGTCCACACTAAATCGTTCCTAACTTTTGCTTTAGAGCTCAGAATGACATGAATCCAATGCCCATGTTAAGCTAGCTCAATTTTCTATACTGTGACAAAATTTGTGAAAAAATTAGATACGACAAAGCGTGCAAGAAATCCAATCTACCACGTACTCCGTGATGTCATGCATTATGCTTCATTTATAAGCCTTTACTCGATGAGCACCAATGATCAGTTAAAATGATCACATTAACTGGTCGATCAACTTGATATGCCCGCACTAAATCGTCCGTAAATTTGGATTTAGAGCTCAGAATGACACGAATCCAATGCCCACATTAAGCTAACTCAATTTTTTATATTGTGAAAAAATTTGAGAAAGAGCTAGATTCAACGAAGCATCCAAGTAATCATCTCTATCCCAAACTGTGTGATGCCATGCTTTATGCTTAATTTGTAAGCGTTTACTTACCGAGTACCAATGATCAGTTTAGAATGATCACTTTAACTAGGCGATCAACTTGACATGCGCATTAAATTGTCCGTAACTTTTTATTTGGAGCCCAGAATAACACGAATTCATTGCCCACGTTAAGGTAGCTCAATTTTCTATATTGTGACAAAATTTGAGACAAAAATAAATATGTAAAAGCCTTTAAGTAATCTAATCTAGCTAAAACAGCGTTATGTCATGCATTATTATTCATTAATAAGCCTTTACTCAATGAGCAATATTGATCAATTTAGAATGATCACTTTAACTGCCCGATCAACTTGACATTTCTGCATTAAATCGTTCGTAACTTATGATTTACAGCTTAAACTGACACAAATCCAATGCCCACGTTAACCAAGCTCATTTTTCTATATTGAGACAAAATTTTCGATAGAAATAGATACGAAAAAGCGTCCAAGTAATCCACTCTATCCCAAACTGTGTGATGTAATGCTTTATGGTTCGTTTATAAGCGTTTACTTAACGAGTCCCAATGATGATTTTAAAATGAACACTTTAAATAGGCGAAAAACTTGACATGTCGGCACTAAATCGTCTGTAACTTTTGATTTAGAGCTCATAATAACACGAATCCAATGCCCACGTTAAGGTAGGTCAATTTTCTATATTGTGACAAAACTTGAGACACAAATAGCTATGAAAATGCGTTCAAGTAATCCAATCTAGTTAAAACTGCGTGATGCCTTGCATTATGCTTCATTTATAAGCCTTTACTCAATGAGCACCAATGATCAGTTTAGAATGATCACTTTAACTGGCCGATCAACTTGACATGCCCACACTAAATCGTTCCTAACTTTTGATTTAGAGCTCAGAATGACATGAATCCAATGCCCACGATAAGCTAGCTCAATTTTCTTTATTGTGACAAAATTTGAGATAGAAGTAGATATGACAAAGCGTCCAAGTAATCCAATATATCCCGAACTGCATGATGTCATGCATTATGCTTCATTTATAAGCTTTTACTCAATGAGCACCAATGAGTAGTTTAGAATGATCACTTTAACTGGCCGATCAACTTAACATGCCCTCACTAAATCGTCCGTAACTTTTTATTTAGAGCTCAGAATAACAAGAATCCAAGGCCCACGTTAAACTAGCTAAATTTTTTATTTTGTGAAAAAATTTGAGACAGAACAAAGCGTCCAAGTAATCCACTCTATCTCAAACTGTGTGGTAACATGCTTTATGCTTCATTTATAAGCGTTTACTTAACGAGTACCAATGTTCAGTTTAGAATGATCACATTAACTAGGCGATCAACATGATATGTCCGCACTAAATTGTCCGTAACTTTTGATTTAGAGCTTAGAATAACACGAATTCAATGCCCACGTTAAGGTAGCTCAGAATAACAGAAATAGATATGAAAAATCATTCAAGTAATCCAATCTAACTAAAACAGCGTGGTGTCATGCATTATGCTTTAACTGCCCGATCAACTTGACATTTCCACATTAAATTGTCTGAAACTTTTGATTTAGAGCTAAAACTGATACGAATCCAATGCCAACGTTAAGCTAACTCAATAATCTACATTGAGACAAAATTTGAGACAAAATTAGATACGACAAAGCGTACCAGTAATCCAATCTATCCTGAACTGCATGATGTAATGCATTATGCTTCATTTATAAGCCTTTACTCAATGAGCACCAATGATCAGTTTAGAATGATCACTTTAACTGGCCGATCAACTTGACATGTTTGCACTAAATTGTTTGTAACTTTTGATTTAAAGCTCAGAATGACACGAATCCAATGCCCAAGTTAAGCTACCTCAATTTATATACTGTGACTAAATTTGAGACAGAAATAGATACGACAAATCGTCCATGTAATCCAGTCTATCCTTGAACTGCGCGTGCCATGTGTGATGCCTCATTTATATGCCTTTACTCAATTAGCACCAATGATCAGTTTAGAATGATCACTTTAACTGGCCGATCAACTTGACATGTTTGCACTAAATCGTTTGTAAATTTTGATTTAAAGCTCAGAATGACACGAATCCAATGCCCACGTTAAGCTATCTCAATTTTTATATTGTGACAAAATTTGAGACAACAATAGATATGACAACGCATCCATGTAATCCAATATATCCCGAACTGTGTGATGTCATCCATTATGCGTCATTTATATGCCTTTACTCAATGAGCACCAATGATCAGTTTAAAATGATCACTTTAATTGACCGATCAACTTGACATGTCCGCATTAAATCATCTGTAACTTTTGATATAGAGCTTAGAATGACATGAATCCAATGCCGACGTTAAGCTAGCTCAATTTTTTATATTGAGAGAAAATTTGAGAAAAAAATAGATACGACAAAGCGTCCATGTAATCCACTCTATCCCAAACTGCGGATCCCATGCTTTATGCTTCATCTATAAGCGTTTACTTAATGAGTATCACTGATCAGTTTAGAATGATGACTTTAACGAGGCGATCAACTTGACATGTCCGCACTAAATTGTCCGTAACTTTTGATTTAAAGCATAGAATAGCATGAATCCAATGCCCACGTTAAGGTAGCTCAATTTCTATATTGTGACAAAATTTGAGACATAAATAGATACGAAAAAGCGTTCAAGTAATCCAATCTAACCAAAACTGCGTGATGCCATGCATTATGCTTCATTTATAATCCTTTACTCAATGAGCATGAATGTTTAGTTTAGAATGATAACTTTAACTGCACGATCAACTTGACATTTCCACATTAAGTCGTCCATAACTTATGTTTTAGAGCTAAAACTGACTCGAATCAAATGCCCACATTAAGCTAGCTCAATTTTCTATATTGTGACAAAATTTGAGACAGAAATAGATACAACAAAGCGTCCAAGAAATCCAATCTATCCTGAACTCCATGATGTCATGTATTATGCTTCATTTATAAGCCTTTACTCAATTAGTAGTAATGATTAGTTTAGAATGATCATTTTAACTGGCCGATCAACTTCACAGGTCCACACTAAATCAACCATAACTTTTGATTTAGAGCTCAGAATGACACGAATTCAATGCCCACGTTAAGCTAGCTTAATTTTCTATATTGTGAGAAAATTTGAGGCATAAGTATATTAAAAAAGTGCGCAATTAATTCAATCCAGCCTAAATTTCGTAATGCCATGTATTATGCTTCATTTATAAGCCTTTATTCAATGAGCCCCAATGATCAGTTTAAAATGATCACTTTAACTGGCCGATCAACTTGACATGTCCGCACTAAATCGTCCCTAACATTTTATTTAGAGCTCAGAATGACATGAATCCAATACGCAGGTTAAGTAGTTCATTTTTCTATATTGTGACAAAATTTGAGAAAAAGTAGAAAAGATAAAGCATTCAAGTAATCCAATCTATCCCCAACTGCATGATGTCATGCATTATGCTTCATTTATAAGCCTTTACTCAATGAGCACCAATGATCAGTTTAGAATGATCATTGGCCGATCATTTTGACATGTCTGCAATAAATCGTCCGTCACGTATGATTGGGAGCTCAGAATGACACGAGTCTAATGCCCAGTTTAAGTTAGCTCAATATCTATATCGTGACAAATTTGAGACAGAAATAGATATGACAAAGTGTGCAAGTAACCCAATCTATCACGAACTTCATGATGTCATGCATTATGCTTCATTTATAATCCTTAACTTAATGAGCACCAATGATCAGTTTAGAATGATCACTTTAATTGGCCGATCGACTTTAAATGTCCGCACTAAATCATCCATAATTTTTTATTTAGAGCTCAATGACACGAATTCAATGCCCACATTAAGCTAGCTTGATTTTTATATTGTGACAAAATCTGAGCCCGAAATCGATACAACAAATCATCCATGTAATCCAATCTATCCCGAGCTGCGTGATGCCATGAAAGATACTTCATTTATATGCATTTACTCAATAAGCACCAATGATCAGTTTAGAATGATCGCTTTAACTCGCCGATGAACTTGAAATGTCCGCAATAAATCATTGTAACTTTTGATTTAGATCTCATAATGACACGAATTCAATGCCCACAATAAGCTAGCTTATTTTTTTATATTGTGAAAAATATTTGAGATAGAACTAGATACGACAAAGCGTCCAAGTAATCCACTCTATCCCAAACTGCGTGATGCCATGCTTTATTTATAAGGGTTTACTTAATGAGTACCAATGATCAGTTTAAAATGATCACTTTAACTACGTGATCAACTTGACATGTCTGCACTAAATCGTCCGTAACTTTTGAATTAGAGCCCACAATAACACGAATCCAATCCCCATGTTAAACTAGCTCAATTTTCTATATTCTAACAAAATTTGAGATAGAAATAGATACGACAAAGCGTTTATGTAATCCAATCTATCCCAAACTGCGTGATGTCATGCATTATGCTTCATTTATATGCCTTTACTCAATGGGCACCAATGATCAGTTTAGAATGATCGCTTAACCTGGCCGATCAACTACACATTTCCACACCAAATCGTCCATAACTTTTGATTTAGCGCTCAGAATGACACGAATCCAATGCCCACGTTAACCTAGCTTAATTTCTATATTTTGACAAAGTTTGAAACAGAAATAGATACGACAGAGCGTCCATGTAATCCAATCTATTCCGAACTGCGTGATACCATGCATTATGCTTCATTTATATGCCCTTACTCAATGAGAACCAATGATCAATTTAGAATTATCACTTTAACTGGCTGATCAACTTGACATGTCCGCATTAAATCATCCGTAACTCATGATTTAGAGCTCAAAATCACATGAATCCAATGCCCACGTTAAGCTAGCTCAATTTTTTATATTGTGACTAAATTTGTGACAAAAATAGATACGAAAAAGAGTTCAAGTAATTTAGAGCTCACAATTACACGAATCCAATGCCCGCGTTAAGCTAGCTACATTTTTTATATTGTAAAACAATTTGAGGTAGAACTAGGTACGACAAAGCGTGCAAGTACTTTACTCTATCTAAAACTGCGTGATGCCATGCTTTATGTTTCATTTATAAGCGTATACTTAATGAGCACCAATGATAAGTTTAGATTGGTCACTTTAACTAGGCGATAACCTTGACATGTCCGCACTAAATCGTCCATAACTTTTGATTTAGAGTTCTGAATAACATGAATCTAATGCCCATGTTAAACTAGCTCAATATTTTATATTGTGACAAAATTTGAGACAAAAATAGAAATGAAAAGGCATTCAAGTAATCCAATCTATCCAAAACTGTGTGATGTCATGCATTATGCTTCATTTATAAGCCTTTACTTAATGAACACCAATGATCAGTTGAGAATAATCACTTTAACTGGCGGATCAACTTGCTTGTCCGCACTAAATCGTCCCTAACTTTTGATTTAGACCTCACAATGACACAAATCCAATGCCCACGTTAAGCTATATCAATTTTCTATATTGTGACAAAATTTTAGACAGATATAGATACAAAAAGCGTTCAAGTAATCCAATCTAGCCAAAACGGCATGATGCTATGCATTATGCTTCATTTATTAGCCTTTACTCAATTAGAACCAATAATCTCTTAAGAATGATCCCTTTAATTGGCTGATCAACTCGACATTTCCACACTAAATCGTCTATAACTTATGTTTGTAGCTCAGAATGACATGAATCCAAAGCTCACGTTAATCTAGCTCAATTTTTTATATTGTGACAAAATTTGCGATAGAAATAGATACAACAAAGTGTCCAAGTAGTCCAATCTATCCCAAACTGCATGATGTCATGCATTATTCTTCATTTATAAGCCTTTACTCAATGAGCACTAAGGATCAGTTTAGAATGATCACTTTAATTGGCGATCAACTTGACATGTCCGCACAAATCGTTAGTAACTTTTGATTTAGAGATTAGAGTGACACGAATCCAATGCCCACGTTAAGCTAGCTCAATTTTTATATTGTGAATAAATTTGAGTTACAATTAGATAGGAGAAATCGTGCATGTAATCCAATCCCGAACTGCGTGATGCCATGCATTATGCTTCATTTATATGCCTTTACTCAATGAGCACCAATGATCAGTTTAGAATGATCACTTTAACTTGCGATCAACTTGACATGTCGGCACTAAAGCGTCAGTAACTTTTGATTTAGAGATTAGAATGACACGAATCCAATGCCCACGTTAAGCTAGCTCAATTTCTATATTGTGAAAAATTTTGAGATAGAATTAGATACGACAAACCGTCCAAGTAATCCAATATATCCCGAACTGCGTGATATCATGCATTTTGCTTCAATTTTAAAGGTTTACTTAATGAGCACCAGTGATCACTTTCGAATGATCACATCAACTAGGCGAACAACTTGACATGTCCGCACTAAATCGTCCGTAACATTTGATTTGGAGCTCAGAATATCACGAATCCAATGCCCACGTTAACCTAGCTCAATTTTCTATATTGTGACAAAATTTAGAACCGAGATAGATACGAAAAAGAGTTCAAGTAATTTAAGTTAGCCAAAACTGCGTGATGCCATGCATTTTGCTTCATTTAAATGCCTTTACTTAATGAGCACTAATGATCAGTTTAGAATGATCACTTTAACTGGCCGATCAACTTCATATGTCCACACTAAATTGTATGTAACTTTTGACTTTGTGCTCAGAATGACACGAATCAATGCCCACGGTAAGCTATTTCAATCTTTTATGGTTTGACAAAATTTGGGACAGAACTAGATACGACAAAGTGCTCAACTAATTCAATCTATCCCAAACTACATGATGTCATGCTTTATGCTTCGTTTATAAGTGTTTACTTAATGATCACTTTAAGTGGCCGATCAACTTGACATGTCCGCACTAAATTTCTGATTTAGAGATATGAATGACACGAATCCAATGCCCACATTAAGCTAGCTAAATTTTCTATGTTGTGACAAATTTTGAGACAGAAATATATAAGACAAAGCGTCCATGTAATCTAATCTATCCCAAAGTGTGTGATGCCATGCATTATGCTTTATTTATAAGCCTTTACGAAATGAGCAACAATGATCAGTTAAGAATGATCATTTTAACTGACCGATCAATTTGACATGTCCTTTGTAAATCCTCCATAACTTTTTATTTAGACCTCGGAATAACAAGAATCCAATGCCCATGTTAAGCTAGCTCAATGTTTTATATTGTGATAAAATTGAAGACTAAAATTGCTTCGACAAGTCCTCCAAGTAATCAAATCTATCCAAAACTGCGTGATGTCATGCATTATGCTTCATTTATAAGCCTTTACTCAATGAGCAGCAATGATCAGTTTAGAATGATCAATTTAACAAGCGATCAACTTGACATGTCTGATTAAATCGTCCATAACTTTTGATTTATAGCTCATAATGACCCAAATCCAATGCCAACGTTAAGGTAGTTCCATTTTCTATATTGTGATAAAATTTGAGGAAGAAATAGATATGAAAAAATGTTCAAGTAATCCAAGGCAGCCAAAACTGCGTGATGTTATGCATTATGCTTCATTTATAAGCGTTTCCTCAATGAGCACCAATGATCAGTTTAGAATGATCACTTTAACTGGCCGATCAACTTGATATGCCTGCACTAAATCGTCCGTAAGTTTTGATTTGGAGCTCTGAATGACACGAATTCAATGCCCACGTTAAGCTAACTCAATTTTTCATATTGTGAAAAACTTGTAGACAGAACTAAACACGACAAAGCGTTCAAATAATCTAATCTATCCAAACTGAGTGATGCCATGCTTTATGCTTCATTTATAAGAGTTTAATCAATGAGCACCTATGATCGATATAGAATGATCACTTTAACTAGGCGATCAACTTGACATATCCGCACTAAAGCGTCCGTAACTTTTGATTTAGAGCTCAGATAACACGAATCCAATGCCCACATTAAACGAGCTCAATTTCCTATAATGTGACAAAATTTGAGACAGAAATAGATACGAAAAAGCGTTCAACCAATCAAACTAGCCAGAACTGCGTGATCTCATGCATTATGCTTCATTTATAACCCTTTACTCAATGAGCACCAATGATCAGTTTAAATGATCACTTTAACAAGCCGATCAACTTGATATATCTGCACTAAATCGTCCGTAACTTTTTAATTTGAGCTCAAAATTACACGAATCAATACCATCGTTAAGGTAGCTAAAGTTTCTATATTGTGACAAAATTTGAGGCATAAACAGATAAAAAAATGCGTTCTAGTAATCCAATCTAACCAAAACTGCATGATGCCATACATTATGCTTCATTTATAATCCTTTACTCCATGAGCACCAAAGATTAGTTTAGGATGATAACTTTAACTGCCCGATCAATTTGACATCTCCACACTAAATCGTCCGTAACATTTGATTTAAAGGTCTGAATGACACAAACCAATGCCTACTTAGGCTAGCTCAATATATTATACTTTGACAAAATTTCAACCAAACTAAATACGACAAAGCGTCCAAGTTATCCAATCTATCCCAAGCTGCATGATGCCATGCTTCTTGCTCCGTTTATAAGGGTTTACTTAATGAGCACCAATGATCACTTTAACTAGGCGATCAACTTGACATGTCCGCACTAAATCGTCCGTAACTTTTGATTTAGAGCTAAGAATAACAAGAATCCAATGCCCATGTCAAACTAGCTCAATTTTCTATATTGTGACAAATTTGAGACATAAATTGATATGAAATCCTTCAAGTAATCCAATCTAGCCAAAACAGTGTGATGTCATGCATTATGATTCATTTATAAGCCTTCACTCAATGTGAACCAATTATCACTTTAGAATGATCACTTTAACTGCTGATCAACTTGACATGCCTGCACTAAATCGTCCATAACCTATGAATTAGAGCTCGCCATGACAAGAATCTGATGCCAACGCTAAGCTAGCTCAATTTCCTATGTTGTGACAAAATTTGAGATAGAAATAGATTCGACAAAGGGTCCAAGCAATCCAATCGATCCCAAACTGCTTGATGTGATGCATTATGCTTCATTTATAAGCCTTTACTCAAGAGTAAAGAGACGAATGATCAGTTAGAATGATCATTTTAACTGGCTGACCAACTTGGCATATCCGCACTAAATCATCCGTAACTTTTTATTTAGAGCTCAAAGTGACACGAATCCAATGCACAGGTTAAGCTAGCTCAATTTTCTATATTGTGACAATATTTGAGACAAAAATAGATACGACAAAGCATGCATGTAATCAAATCTATCGTGGATTGCGTGACTCCATGCATTATACTTCATTTAAAAGCCTTTCCTGAATGAGCACCAATGATCAGTTTTGAATGATCACTTTAACTGGGCGATCAACTTGACATCTCCGCACTAAATCGTCTGTAATTTTTGATTTAGAGCTCAGATTGACACGAATCCAATGCGCACGTTGAACTAGCTCAATTTAATATTGTTATAAATTTCAAGACAGAAATATCTTCAACAAGTCCTCCAAGTAATAAAATATTTATAAAACTACGTGATGTCATGCATTATGCTTCAATTATGAGGTTTTACTAAATGAGCAGCAATGATCGGTTTAGAATAATCACTTTAACTGCCCGATCAACTTGACATGTACGCACTAAATCGTCCATAACTTTTGATTTAGAGCTCAAAATAACATGAGTCCAATGCCCACGTTAAGCTAGCTCAATTTTATATATTGTGACAAAATGTGAGACATAAATAGATACGACAAAGCATGCATGTAATGCAATCTATCCAGAACTGCGTGATGCCATGCATTATGCTTCATTTATAAGCCTTTACTTAATGCGCACCAATAATCAGTTTAGAATGATCACTTTAACTAGCCAATCAACTTGACATGTCCGCATTAAATCATCTGTAACTTATGATTTAAAGCTCAAACAGACGCGAATCCAATGCCCACGTTAAGCTAGCTCAATTTTCTATATTGTGACAAATCTGAGACAGAAATAGATCCGAAAAGCATTCAAGTAATCTAATCTAGCCAAAACAGTGTGATGCCATGCATTATGCTTCATTTATAAGCCTTTACTCAATGAGCACCAATGATCAGTTTAGAATGATCACTTTAACTAAGCGATCAACTTGACATATACGCACTAAATCGTGAGTAACTTTTGATTTAGAGCTCAGAATAACACGAATCCAATGCCCATGTTAAGGTAACTCAATTTTCTATATTGTGACAAAATTTGACACAAAATAGATACGAAAACCCGTTGAAGTAATCCAATCTAGCCAAAACTGCGTGATCCCATGCATTATGCTTCATTTCTAAGCTTTTACTCAATGAGCACCTATGATCAGTTCAGAATGATCACTTTAACTGGCCGATCAACTTGACATATCCGCACTAAATCATTCGTAACTTTTGATTTAGAGCTCAGAATGACAAAAATCCAGTTCCCACGTTAAGTAGCTAAATTTTCAATATTGTGACAAAATTTGAGATAGAAACAGATATGAAAATGCGTTCAAGTTATCAAATCTAGCAAAAACTGCGTGATGCCATGCATGATGCTTCATTTATAAGCCTTTACTCAATGAGCATCAATGATTAGGTTAGAATGATCACTTTAACTGGCCGATCAACTTGACAAAATCTGCCTTAAATCGTCCGTAACTTTTGACTTAGAGCTTATAATGACACAAACCACTGCCCACATTAGGCTAGCTCAATATGTTATACTGTGACCGAATTTCGACGGAACTAGATATGACAAAGCGCCCAAGTTATCCAATCTAACCTAATATAGCATGATGCCATGCTTCTTGCTCCGTTTATAAGGGTTTACTTAATGAGCACCAATCATCACTTTAACAAGGCGATCAACTTGACATGTCCGCACTAAATCGTCCATAACTTTTGATTTAGAGCTAAGAATAACAAGAATCCAATGCCCATGAAAAACTAGCTCAATTTTCTATATTGTGACAAATTTGAGACATAAATAGATATGAAATCCTTCAAGTAATCCAATCTAACCAAAACTGTGTGATGTCATGCATTATGATTCATTTATAAGCCTTCACTCAATGTGAACCACTTATCACTTTAGAATGATCACTTTAACTGGCTGATCAATTTGACATGCCTACACTAAATCGTCCATAACCTATGAATCAGAGCTCGCCATGACAAGAATCCGATGCCCACGTTAAGCTAGCTCAATTACCTATGTTGTGACAAAATTTGAGATAGAAATAGATACGACAAAGGGTCCAAGCAATCCAATCGATCCCAAACTGCTTGATGTGATGCATTATGCTTCATTTATAAGTCTTTACTCAAGAGTAAAGAGACCAATGATCAGTTAGAATGATCATTTTAACTGGCTGACCAACTTGACATATCCGCACTAAATCATCCGTAACTTTTTATTTAGAGCTCAAAGTGACACGAATCCAATGCACAGGTTAAGCTAGCTCAATTTTCTATATTGTGACAATATTTGAGACAAAAATAGATACGACAAAGCATGCATGTAATCAAATCTATCGTGGATTGCGTGATTCCATGCATTATGCTTCATTTAAAAGCCTTTACTGAATGAGCACCAATGATCAGTTTTGAATGATCACTTTAACTGGGCGATCAACTTGACATCTCCGCACTAAATCTTCTGTAATTTTTGATTTAGAGCTCAGATTGACACGAATCCAATGCGCACGTTGAACTAGCTCAATTTAATATTGTTATAAATTTCAAGACAGAAATATCTTCAACAAGTCCTCCAAGTAATAAAATATTTATAAAACTACGTGATGTCATGCATTATGCTTCATTTATGAGGCTTTACTAAATGAGCAGCAATGATCGGTTTAAAATAATCACTTTAACTGCCCGATCAACTTGACATGTACGCATTAAATCGTCCATAACTTTTGATTTAGAGCTCAAAATAACATGAGTCCAATGCCCACGTTAAGCTAGCTCAATTTTCTATATTGTGACAAAATGTGAGACATAAATAGATACGACAAAGCATGCATGTAATGCAATCTATCCAGAACTGCGTGATGCCATGCATTATGCTTCATTTATAAGCCTTTACTTAATGAGCACCAATAATCAGTTTAGAATGATCACTTTAACTAGCCGATCAACTTGACATGTCCGCATTAAATCGTCTGTAACTTATCATTTAAAGCTCAAAGAGACGCGAATCCAATGCCCACGTTAAGCTAGCTCAATTTTCTATATTGTGACAAATCTGAGACAGAAATAGATCCGAAAAAGCATTCAAGTAATCTAATCTAGCCAAAACAGTGTGATGCCATGCATTATGCTTCATTTATAAGCCTTTACTCAATGAGCACCAATGATCAGTTTAGAATGATCACTTTAACTAAGCGATCAACTTGACATATACGCACTAAATCGCGAGTAACTTTTGATTTAGAGCTCAGAATAACACGAATCCAATGCCCATGTTAAGGTAACTCAATTTTCTATATTATGACAAAATTTGACACAAAATAGATACGAAAAACCGTTGAAGTAATCCAATCTAGCCAAAACTGCGTGATCCCATGCATTATGCTTCATTTCTAAGCCTTTACTCAATGAGCACCTATGATCAGTTTAGAATGATCACTTTAACTGGCCGATCAACTTGACATATCCGCACCAAATGGTTCGTAACTTTTGATTTAGAGCTCAGAATGACAAGAATCCAGTTCCCACGTTAAGATGGCTAAATTTTCAATATTGTGACAAAATTTGAGATAGAAACAGATATGAAAATGCGTTCAAGTTATCAAATCTAGCAAAAACTGCGTGATGCCATGCATGATGCTTCATTTATAAGCCTTTACTCAATGAGCATCAATGATTAGTTTAGAATGATCACTTTAACTGGCCGATCAACTTGACAAAATCTGCCCTAAATCGTCCGTAACTTTTGACTTAGAGCTTATAATGACACAAACCACTGCCCACATTAGGCTAGCTCAATATGTTATACTGTGACCGAATTTCGACGGAACTAGATATGACAAAGCGCCCAAGTTATCCAATCCAACCTAATATAGCATGATGCCATGCTTCTTGCTCCGTTTATAAGGGTTTACTTAATGAGCACCAATCATCACTTTAACAAGGCGATCAACTTGACATGTCCGCACTAAAACGTCCATAAACTTTTGATTTAGAGCTAAGAATAACAAGAATCCAATGCCCATGTCAAACTAGCTCAATTTTCTATATTGTGACAAATTTGAGACATAAATAGATATGAAATCCTTCAAGTAATCCAATCTAGCCAAAACTGTGTGATGTCATGCATTATGATTCATTTATAAGCCTTCACTCAATGTGAACCAATTATCACTTTAGAATGATCACTTTAACTGGCTGATCAACTTGACATGCCTGCACTAAATCGTCCATAACCTATGAATTAGAGCTCGCCAAGAAAAGAATCCAATGCCCACGTTAAGCTAGCTCAATTACCTATGTTGTGACAAAATTTGCGATAGAAATAGATACGACAAAGGGTCCAAGCAATCCAATCGATCCCAAACTGCTTGATGTGATGCATTATGCTTCATTTATAAGCCTTTACTCAAGAGTAAAGAGACCAATGATCAGTTAGAATGATCATTTTAACTGGCCGACCAACTTGACATATCCGCACTAAATCATCCGTAACTTTTTATTTAGGGCTCAAAGTGACACGAATCCAATGCACAGGTTAAGCTAGCTCAATTTTCTATATTGTGACAATATTTGAGACAAAAATAGATACGACAAACATTGCATGTAATCAAATCTATCGTGGATTGCGTGATTCCATGCATTGTGCTTCATTTAAAAGACTTTACTGAATGAGCACCAATGATCAGTTTTGAATGATCACTTTAACTGGGCGATCAACTTGACATCTCCGCACCAAATCGTCTGTAATTTTTGATTTAGAGCTCAGATTGACACGAATCCAATGCGCACGTTGAACTAGCTCAATTTAATATTGTTATAAATTTCAATACAGAAATATCTTCAACAAGTCCTCCAAGTAATAAAATATTTATAAAACTATGTGATGTCATGCATTATGCTTCATTTATGAGGCTTTACTAAATGAGCAGCAATGATCGGTTTAGAATAATCACTTTAACTGCCCGATCAACTTGACATGTACGCAAATCGTCCATAACTTTTGATTTAGAGCTCAAAATAACATGAGGCCAATGCCCACGTTAAGCTAGCTCAATTTTCTATATTTTTGTGACAAAATGTGAAGACATCAATAGATTTACGACAAAGCATGCATGTACCTGCAATCTATCCAGAACTGCGTGATGCCATGCATTATGCTTCATTTATAAGCCTTTACTTAATGCGCACCAATAATCAGTTTAGAATGATCACTTTAACTAGCCAATCAACTTGACATGTCCGCATTAAATCATCTGTAACTTATGATTTAAAGCTCAAACAGACGCGAATCCAATGCCCACGTTAAGCTAGCTCAATTTTCTATATTGTGACAAATCTGAGACAGAAATAGATCCGAAAAGCATTCAAGTAATCTAATCTAGCCAAAACAGTGTGATGCCATGCATTATGCTTCATTTATAAGCCTTTACTCAATGAGCACCAATGATCAGTTTAGAATGATCACTTTAACTAAGCGATCAACTTGACATATACGCACTAAATCGTTCGTAACTTTTGATTTAGAGCTCAGAATGACAAGAATCCAGTTCCCACGTTAAGATGGCTAAATTTTCAATATTGTGACAAAATTTGAGATAGAAACAGATATGAAAATGCGTTCAAGTTATCAAATCTAGCCAAAACTGCGTGATGCCATGCATGATGCTTCATTTATAAGCCTTTACTCAATGAGCATCAATGATGAGTTTAGAATGATCACTTTAACTGGCCGATCAACTTGACAAAATCTGCCCTAAATCGTCCGTAACTTTTGACTCAGAGCTTATAATGACACAAACCACTGCCCACATTAGGCTAGCTCAATATGTTATACTGTGACCGAATTTCGACGGAACTAGATATGACAAAGCGCCCAAGTTATCCAATCTAACCTAATATAGCATGATGCCATGCTTCTTGCTCCGTTTATGAGGGTTTACTTAATGAGCACCAATCATCACTTTAACTAGGCAATCAACTTGACATGTCCGCACTAAATCGTCCATAACTTTTGATTTAGAGCTAAGAATAACAAGAATCCAATGCCCATGTCAAACTAGCTCAATTTCTATATTGTGACAAATTTGAGACATAAATAGATATGAAATCCTTCAAGTAATCCAATCTAGCCAAAACTGTGTGATGTCATGCATTATGATTCATTTATAAGCCTTCACTCAATGTGAACCAATTATCACTTTAGAATGATCACTTTAACTGCTGATCAACTTGACATGCCTGCACTAAATCGTCCATAACCTATGAATTAGAGCTCGCCATGACAAGAATCCGATACCCACGTTAAGCTATCTCAATTTCCTATGTTGTGACAAAATTTGAGATAGAAATAGATACGACAAAGGGTCCAAGCAATCCAATCGATCCCAAACTGCTTGATGTGATGCATTATGCTTCATTTATAAGCCTTTACTCAAGAGTAAAGAGACCAATGATCAGGTAGAATGATCAGATTAACTGGCTGACCAACTTGACATATCCACACTAAATCATCCGTAACTTTTTATTTAGAGCTCAAAGTGACACGAATCCAATGCACAGGTTAAGCTAGCTCAATTTTCTATATTGTGACAATATTTGAGACAAAAATAGATACGACAAAGCATGCATGTAATCAAATCTATCGTGGATTGCGTGATTCCATGCATTATGCTTCATTTAAAAGCCTTTACTGAATGAGCACCAATGATCAGTTTTGAATGATCACTTTAACTGGGCGATCAACTTGACATCTCCGCACTAAATCGTCTGTAATTTTTGATTTAGAGCTCAGATTGACACGAATCCAATGCGCACGTTGAACTAGCTCAATTTAATATTGTTATAAATTTCAAGACAGAAATATCTTCAACAAGTCCTCCAAGTAATAAAATATTTATAAAACTACGTGATGTCATGCATTATGCTTCATTTATGAGGCTTTACTAAATGAGCAGCAATGATCGGTTTAGAATAATCACTTTAACTGCCCGATCAACTTGACATGTACGCACTAAATCGTCCATAACTTTTGATTTAGAGCTCAAAATAACATGAGTCCAATGCCCACGTTAAGCTAGCTCAATTTTCTATATTGTGACAAAATGTGAGACATAAATAGATACGACAAAGCATGCATGTAATGCAATCTATCCAGAACTGCGTGATGCCATGCATTATGCTTCATTTATAAGCCTTTACTTAATGAGCACCAATAATCAGTTTAGAATGATCACTTTAACTAGCCGATCAACTTGACATGTCCGCATTAAATCGTCTGTAACTTATGATTTAAAGCTCAAACAGACGCGAATCCAATGCCCACGTTAAGCTAGCTCAATTTTCTATATTGTGACAAATCTGAGACAGAAATAGATCCGAAAAAGCATTCAAGTAATCTAATCTAGCCAAAACAGTGTGATGCCATGCATTATGCTTCATTTATAAGCCTTTACTCAATGAGCACCAATGATCAGTTTAGAATGATCACTTTAACTAAGCGATCAACTTGACATATACGCACTAAATCGTGAGTAACTTTTGATTTAGAGCTCAGAATAACACGAATCCAATGCCCATGTTAAGGTAACTCAATTTTCTATATTATGACAAAATTTGACACAAAATAGATACGAAAAACCGTTGAAGTAATCCAATCTAGCCAAAACTGCGTGATCCCATGCATTATGCTTCATTTCTAAGCCTTTACTCAATGAGCACCTATGATCAGTTTAGAATGATCACTTTAACTGGCCGATCAACTTGACATATCCGCACCAAATGGTTCGTAACTTTTGATTTAGAGCTCAGAATGACAAGAATCCAGTTCCCACGTTAAGATGGCTAAATTTTCAATATTGTGACAAAATTTGAGATAGAAACAGATATGAAAATGCGTTCAAGTTATCAAATCTAGCCAAAACTGCGTGATGCCATGCATGATGCTTCATTTATAAGCCTTTACTCAATGAGCATCAATGATGAGTTTAGAATGATCACTTTAACTGGCCGATCAACTTGACAAAATCTGCCCTAAATCGTCCGTAACTTTTGACTCAGAGCTTATAATGACACAAACCACTGCCCACATTAGGCTAGCTCAATATGTTATACTGTGACCGAATTTCGACGGAACTAGATATGACAAAGCGCCCAAGTTATCCAATCTAACCTAATATAGCATGATGCCATGCTTCTTGCTCCGTTTATGAGGGTTTACTTAATGAGCACCAATCATCACTTTAACTAGGCAATCAACTTGACATGTCCGCACTAAATCGTCCATAACTTTTGATTTAGAGCTAAGAATAACAAGAATCCAATGCCCATGTCAAACTAGCTCAATTTCTATATTGTGACAAATTTGAGACATAAATAGATATGAAATCCTTCAAGTAATCCAATCTAGCCAAAACTGTGTGATGTCATGCATTATGATTCATTTATAAGCCTTCACTCAATGTGAACCAATTATCACTTTAGAATGATCACTTTAACTGCTGATCAACTTGACATGCCTGCACTAAATCGTCCATAACCTATGAATTAGAGCTCGCCATGACAAGAATCCGATACCCACGTTAAGCTATCTCAATTTCCTATGTTGTGACAAAATTTGAGATAGAAATAGATACGACAAAGGGTCCAAGCTATCCAATCGATCCCAAACTGCTTGATGTGATGCATTATGCTTCATTTATAAGCCTTTACTCAAGAGTAAAGAGACCAATGATCAGGTAGAATGATCAGATTAACTGGCTGACCAACTTGACATATCCACACTAAATCATCCGTAACTTTTTATTTAGAGCTCAAAGTGACACGAATCCAATGCACAGGTTAAGCTAGCTCAATTTTCTATATTATGACAATATTTGAGACAAAAATAGATACGACAAAGCATGCATGTAATCAAATCTATCGTGGATTGCGTGATTCCATGCATTATGCTTCATTTAAAAGCCTTTACTGAATGAGCACCAATGATCAGTTTTGAATGATCACTTTAACTGGGCGATCAACTTGACATCTCCGCACTAAATCGTCTGTAATTTTTGATTTAGAGCTCAGATTGACATGAATCCAATGTGCACGTTGAACTAGCTCAATTTAGTATTGTTATAAATTTCAAGATAGAAATATCTTCAACAAGTCCTCCAAGTAATAAAATATTTATAAAACTACGTGATGTCATGCATTATGCTTCATTTATGAGGCTTTACTAAATGAGCAGCAATGATCGGTTTAAAATAATCACTTTAACTGCCCGATCAACTTGACATTTACGCACTAAATCGTCCATAACTTTTCATTTAGAGCTCAAAATAACATGAGTCCAATGGCCACGTTAAGCTAGCTCAATTTTCTATATTGTGACAAAATGTGAGACATAAATAGATACGACAAAGCATGCATGTAATGCAATCTATCCAGAACTGCGTGATGCCATGCATTATGCTTCATTTATAAGCCTTTACTTAATGAGCACCAATAATCAGTTTAGAATGATCACTTTAACTAGCCGATCAACTTGACATGTCCGCATTAAATCGTCTGTAACTTATTATTTAAAGCTCAAACAGACGCGAATCCAATGCCCACGTTAAGCTAGCTCAATTTTCTATATTGTGACAAATCTGAGACAGAAATAGATCCGAAAAAGCATTCAAGTAATCTAATCTAGCCAAAACAGTGTGATGCCATGCATTATGCTTCATTTATAAGCCTTTACTCAATGAGCACCAATGATCAGTTTAGAATGATCACTTTAACTAAGCGATCAACTTGACATATACGCACTAAATCGCGAGTAACTTTTGATTTAGAGCTCAGAATAACACGAATCCAATGCCCATGTTAAGGTAACTCAATTTTCTATATTATGACAAAATTTGACACAAAATAGATACGAAAAACCGTTGAAGTAATCCAATCTAGCCAAAACTGCGTGATCCCATGCATTATGCTTCATTTCTAAAAGCGTCCATGTAATCCTATATATCCCAAATTGCGTGATGTGATGCAATATGCTTTATTTATAAGCATTTCCTCAATGATCACCAATGATCAGATTAGAATTATCACTTTAACTGGAGGATCAACTTGACATGTCTGCACTATATCGTCCGTAACTTTTGATTTAGAGCTTAAAATGAAACGAATCCAATGCCCACATTAAGCTAGCTCAGTTTTCTATATTGTGACAAAATTTGAGACATAAATAGATATGAAAAACAGTTGACGTAATCCAATCTAGCCAAAACTGCTTGATGCCATGCATTATACTTCATTTATAAGCCTTTACTCAATGAGCACTAATGATTAGTTTAGAATGATCATTTTAACTGGCTGATCAACTTGACATGTCCACACTAAATCGTGCGTAACTTTTGATTTAGAGCTCAAAATGACACGAACCAATGCTCACGTTAGGCTATCTCAATCTTTTAAATTGTGACAAAAGTTTTGACAGAACTAGATACGGCAAAGCGTTCAAGTTATCCAATCTATCCCAAACTGCATGATGCCATGCTTTATGATTCATTTATAAGCGTTTACTTAATGAGCACCAATGATCACTTCAGAATGATCACTTTAACTAAGCTATCAACTTGACATGTAATGCCCATGTTAAGATAACTCAATTTCTATATTTTGGCAAATTTTGAAACATAAATAGATACGAAAAACCATTCAAGTAATCCAATCTAGCCAAAACAACGTGATGCCATGGGTTATACTTCATTTATAAGCGTTTACTTTATCAGCACCAATGATCTATTAACAATGATCATTTTAACATGCCGACCAACTTGAAATGTATGCACTAAATCGTCCCTAACTTATGATTTAGAACTAAGGCTGAAACAAATCCAATGCCCACGTTAAGCTAGCTCAGTTTTCTATATTATGACAAATTTTGAGATACAAATAGATAAGACAAATCGTCCAAGTAATCCAATGTATCCCGAACATCGTGATGCCATGCATTTTGTTTGATTTATAAGCCTTTACTCAATGAACACCAATAATGAGTTAAGAATGATCATTTTAACTGGCTGATAAACTTGACATGTCGCACCAAATCGTGTGTAACTTAGGATTTAGAGCTTAGAATGACACGAATCCAATGCCCACGTTAAGCTTGCTCAATTTTCTATATTGTAACAAAGTTTGAGACAGAAATAGATACGACAAAGCTTTCAAATAATCCAACCTATCCTGAACTATATAATGTCATGCATTATGCTTCATTTATAAGCATTTACTATATGGGCACCCATGATCAGTTAAGAATGATCATTTTAACTGGCCGATCAACTTGATACGTCCACACAAAATCATCCCTAGCTTTTGATTTAGAGCTCCGAATAACGTGAATCGAATGCCCACATTAAGCTAGCTCAATTTTCTATATTTTGACAAAATTATAGACTGAAATAGAGACGACAAAGCATCCAAGTAATCCAATATATCCAAAACTGTGTGATTTCATGCATTATGCTTCATTTATAAGCCTTTACTCAATGAGCACCAATGATCAGTTTAGAATGATCACTTTAACTGGCCGATCAATTTGACATGTCCGCACTAAATCGTCTGTAACTTATGATTTAGAGCTCAGACTGACACGAATCCAATGCCCATGTTAAGCTAGCTCAATTTTCTATATTGTGAAAAAACTTGAGACATAAATAGATAGTAGAAAGCGTCCATGTAATCCAATATATCTCAAACTGCGTGATGTGATGCAATATGCTTTATTTATAAGCATTTCCTCAATGATCACCAATGATCAGATTCGAATTATCACTTTAACTGGAGGATCAACTTGACATGTCCGCACTATATCGTCCGTAACTTTTGATTTAGAGCTTAAAATGAAACGAATCCAATGCCCACATTAAGAGAGCTCAGTTTTCTATATTGTGACAAAATTGGAGACATAAATAGATACGAAAAACAGTTCACGTAATCCAATCTAGCCAAAACTGCCCGATGCCATGCATTATACTTCATTTATAAGTCTTTACTCAATGAGCACTAATGATTAGTTTAGAAGGATCATTTCAACTGGCTGATCAACTTGACATGTCCACACTAAATCGTGCGTAACTTTTGATTTAGAGCTCAAAATGACACGAACCAATGCTCACGTTAGGCTATCTCAATCTTTTAAATTGTGACAAAAGAGTTTTGACAGAACTAGATACGACAAAGCGTTCAAGTTATCCAATCTATCCCAAACTGCATGATGCCATGCTTTATGATTCATTTATAAGCGTTTACTTAATGAGCACCAATGATCACTTCAGAATGATCACTTTAACTAAGCTATCAACTTGAAATGTAATGCCCATGTTAAGATAACTCAATTTCTATATTGTGGCAAATTTTGAGACATAAATAGATACGAAAAACCATTCAAGTAATCGAATCTAGCCAAAACAGCGTGATGCCATGGGTTATACTTCATTTATAAGCGTTTACTTTATCAGCACCAATGATCAGTTAACAATGATTATTTTAACATGCCGACCAACTTGAAATGTCTGCACTAAATCGTCCCTAATTTATGATTTAGAACTAAGGCTGAAACAAATCCAATGCCCACGTTAAGTTAGCTCAGTTTTCTATATTATGACAAAATTTGAGATACAAATAGATAAGACAAATCGTCCAAGTAATCCAATGTATCCCGAACATCGTGATGCCATGCATTATGTTTGATTTATAAGTCTTTACTCAATGAGCACCAATAATGAGTTAAGAATGATCATTTTAACTGGCTGATCAACTTGACATGTCGCACCAAATCGTGTGTAACTTATGATTTAGAGCTTAGAATGACACGAATCCAATGCCCACGTTAAGCTTGCTCAATTTTCTATATTGTGACAAAGTTTGAGACAGAAATAGGTACGACAAAGCTTTCAAATAATCCAACCTATCCTGAACTATGTGATGTCATGCATTATGCTTCATTTATAAGCATTTACTCTATGGGCACCCATGATCAGTTAAGAATGATCATTTTAACTGGCGATCAACTTGATATGTCCACACAAAATCATCCCTAGCTTTTGATTTAGAGCTCCGAATAACGTGAATCGAATGCCCACATTAAGCTAGCTCAATTTTCTATATTTTGACAAAATTATAGACTGAAATAGAGACGACAAAGCATCCAAGTAACCCAATATATCCAAAACTGTGTGATTTCATGCATTATGATTCATTTATAAGCTTTCACTCAATGAGCACCATTGATCAGTTTAGAATGATCACTTTAACTGGCCGATCAACTTGACATGTCCGCACTAAATCGTCTGTAACTTATGATTTAGTTATCAGAATGACACGAATCTAATGCTTCGGCAAGTCCTCCAAGTAATCATATCTATCCAAAATTAGGTTATGTCATGCATTATGTTTCATTAATAAGCGTTTACTCAATGAACAGCAATGACCAGTTTAGAAATAGATACGAAATATATACGAAAAAGCGTTCAAGTAATCCAATATAACCAAAACTGGGTGATGCCACGAATTATGCTTCATTTAGAAACTTTTACTCAATAAGCACCAACGATCAATTTAGAATGATCATTTTAATTGGCCGATCAACTTGATATGTCTGCACTAAATCGTCCGTAACTTTTGATTTAGAGCTCAAAATGACATGAATACCATGGCCACGTTAAGCTGGCTCAAGTTTTTATAACGTGACAAAATTTGAGACAGAAATCGATACAACAAGGTGTCCAAATAATCCAATCTATTCCGAACTTTTCGATGCTCTACATTATGCTTCATTTATAATTGTTTACTCAATAAGCACCAATAATCAGTAAAGAATGATCATTTTAACATGATGGTCAACTTGACATATCCGCACTAAATCGTCCGTAACTTATGATTTAGATCTCAGATTGACACGAATCCAATTCCCATGTCAAACTAGCTCAATTTTCTATATTGTGACAAAGTTTGAGATATAAATAGATACGACAAAGCGTCCAAGTAATCCAATCTTTCTCGAACTGCGTGATGCCATGCATTATGTTTCATTTATAAGCCTTTACTCAATGACCACCAATAATCATTTAAAAATGATCATTTTAACTGACCGATGAACTTGACATATCCGCAATAAATCGTTAGTAACTTATCATTCAGAGCTCAGAATGACACAAATCCATTGCCCACGTTAAGCTTGCTTAATTTTCTATATTGTGACCAAATTTGAGACAGAAATAGATACGACAAAGCATCCAAGTATTCCAACATATCCCAAACTGGGTGATGTCATGCATTATGCTTCATTTACAAGCCTTTACTCTTCAGAAATAGAGATGCAAAGTTTCAGAGTAATGCATCTTTTATAAGCGTTTACTTAATCTGCACCAATGATAAGTTTAGAATGATCACTTTAACTGGCCGATCAACTTGACATGTCCGCGCTAATCGTCTGTAACCTATGACTTAAAGCTCCGAATGACACGAATCCAATGTCCATGTTAAGTAGCTCAAATTGCTATATTTTGAAAAAAATTATAGAAAGAATTAGAGATGACAATGCTTCCAACAAATCCAATCTATCCCAAACTGCGTGTTGCCATGCATTATGCTTTATTTATAAGCTCTTAATCAATGAGCACCAATTATCAGTTGAAAATGATAATTTTAAATTTCCAATCAACTTGACATTTCCACACTAAATGGTGCGTAACTTTAGATTTAGAGCTGAGAAAGATATGAATCCAATGCCCATGTTAAGCTAGCTCTATTTTTTATATTGTGACAAAAATTGAGAAAGAAATAGATACGACAAATTGTCCAAGTAATCCAATCTATCCCGAACTGTGTGATGCCATGCATTATGTTTCATTTATAAGCATTTACTCAATGAGCACCAATGATCAGTTCAGAATAATCATTTTAACTAGCCGATCAACTTGACATGTACGCACTAAATCATATGTAACTTTTGATTTAGACCTTGGAATGACACGAATCCAATGCCCATGTTAAACTAGCTCAATTTTCTATATTTTGACAAAATTTGAGATAGAAGTAGAGACGATAGAGCTAAGAATGACACGAATCCAATGCCCACGTTAAGCTACCTCTATTTTCTATGTTTTGACAAAATTATAGACAGAAATAGAGAGTGTGATGCCATGCATTATGCTTCACTTATAAGCTATTAATCAATGAGCACCAATGATCAGTTAAGAAAGATCATTTTAATTGCCCGATATAGTTGACATGTCTGCACTAAATCATCCGTAACGTATGATTTAAAGCTCAGAGTGACACGAATCCAATGCCCACGTTAAAGTAGCTCAATTTTCTATATTGTGACAAAATTTGAGACAGAAATAGATACGAAAAAGCATCCAAGTAATCCAATCTAACCAAAACTGTGTGATACCACGATTATGCTTAACTTATAAGCCCTTACTCAATGAGCACTAATGATCAGTTTAGAATAGTCATATTAACTGGCCTATCAACATGACACGTCGGCACTAAATTGTATGTAACTTTTGACTTAGACCTCAGAATGACATGAATCCAATACCCATGTTAAGCTAGCTCAATTTTCTATAATTTGACAAAATTTGAGATAGAAATAGAGACAACAAAGCATCCAAGTAATCAAATCTATCCCAAATTTTGTGATACCATGCTCTATAAGTGTTTACATAATCCAATCAGTTTAGAATTATCAGTTTAACAGGCCGATCAACTTGACATGTATGCACTAAATCGTCCATAACTTTTGATTTAGAGATCAGAATGACATGAATCCAATGCCCACGCTAAGCTAGCTTTATTTTCTATATTTTGACAAAATTTGAGAAAGAAATAGAAACAAAAACGTTCAAGTAATCCAATCAATCCCAAATTGTGTGATGTCATGCATTATGCTTCATTTATAAGCATTTACTCTATGGGCATCCATGATTAGTTAAGAATAATCACTTTAACTAGCTGATCAACTTGATATGTGTGCACTAAATCATCCCTAACGTTTGATTTAGAGCTCATAATGATACAAATCCAATGCCCACGTTAAGCTGACTCAATTTTCTATATTGTGACATAATTTGAGACAGAAATAGATACGACAAAGCGTCCAAATAATCCAATCTATCCCGAACTGTGTGATGCCATGCATTATGTTTCATTTATAAGCCTCTACTCAATGAACACCAATGATAAGTTAGGAATGATCATTTTAACTATCCGAACAACTTGACATGTTCGCACTAAATAGTTTGTAATGTTTGATTTAGATCTCGGAATGACACGAATCCAATGCCCACGTTAAGCGAGCTCAATTTTCTATATTGTGACAAAATTTGAGACAAAAATAGATATGAAAAGCGTCCAAGTAATCCAATCTAGCCAAAATTGTGTGATGCCATGCATTATGCTTCATTTATAAGCCTTTACTCAATGAGTAGTAATGATCAGTTTAGAATAATCATTTTAACTGGCTGATCAACTTGACATGTTTGCACTAAATCGTATGTAACTTTTGATTTAATCCTCGGAATGACAAAAATCCAATGCCCACATTAAGATAGCTCAATTTTCTATGTTTTGAAAAAATTTGAGATAGAAATGAAGACGACAAAGCGTAGAAGTAATCCAATCTATCCCAAACTTCGTGAAGCCATGCTTTATGGTTCTTTTATAAGCGTTTACTTAATCTGCACCAATGATCTGTTTAGAATGATCACTTTAACTGGCCAATCAACTTGACATGTCCGCACTAAATCGTCCGTAACATATGATTTAGAGCTCAAAATGACATGAATCCAATGCCCACGTTAAGCTAGCTCAATTTTCTATATTTTGAAAAATTATAGACAACAATAGTTATGACAAAGCGTCCAACTAATCCAATCTATCCCAAAATTCGTGATGCCATGCCTTATGCTTCATTTATAAGCTTTTAATCAATAAGCACCAGTTAACTTTCCGATCAACTTGACATTTCCACACTAAATGGTCCATAAAATTTGATTTAGAGCTGAGAAAGACATGAATCCAATGCCCACGTTAAACTAGCTAAATGTTTTTATATTGTGAAAAAAATTGAGACATAAATAGATACGACAAACTGTTCAAATAATCCAATAAAAAATTGAGACATAAATAGATATGACAAACTGTTCAAGTAATCCAACCTATCCCGAACTGTGTGATGCCATGCATTATGTTTCAATTGTAAGCCTTTACTCAATGAACACCAATGATTAGTTCAGAATAATCATTTTAACTAGCCGATCAACTTGACATGTCTGCACCAAATCGTACATGACTTGTGATTTAGATCTCATAATGACATGAATCCAATGCCCATGATAAGCTAACTCAATTTTCTAAATTGTGAAAAAATTCAAGACAAAAATAGATACGAAAAAGTGTCTAAGTAATCCAATCTATCCCGAACTGCGTGATAGCATTTATTATGCTACATTTACAAGCCTTTACTTAATGAGCACCAATGATCAATATAGAATGATCACTTTAACTGGTCGATCAACTTGACATGTCCACACTAAATATCTCATATCTTTTGATTTACAGCTCTAAATGACACGAATCCAATTCCCACTTTAAGCTATAACAATTTTCTATATTGTAACAAAAATTGAAACAGAAATAGATACAAAAAACCATCCAAGAAATTCAATCTCTAAAACTGTGTGATGCCATGCATTATGTTTCATTTATAAACCTCTACTCAAAGAGCACCAATGATTGTTTTAGAATAATCATATTAATTGGCCTATTAACCTGACATGTCCACATTAAATCGTATGTAACTTTTGATTTAGACCTCGGAATGACACGAATCCAATGCCCATGTTAAGCTAGCTCAATTTTCTATATTTTGACAAAATTTGAGATAGAAGTAGAGACGACAAAGCTTCCAAGCAATCCAATCTATCCCGAACATCATAATGCCATGCTTTATGCTTCATTTATAAGCGTTCACTTTATCATGACCAATGATCAATTTAGAGTGATCACTTTAACTGGCATAGAAACTTTACATCTCTGCACTAAATCATCCATAACTTATTGTTTCGAGCTCATAATGACATGAATTCAATGCCAAAGTTAAGCTAGCTCAATTTTCTATATTTTGAAAAATTATAGACAAACATTGAGACGACAAAGCATCCAACTAATCCAATCTATCCCAAACTACTTGATGCCATGCATTATGCTTCATTTAAAAGCTTTTAATCAATGAGCACCAATTATCAGTTAAGAACAATCATTTTGACTTTCCAATCAACTTGGCATTTCCGCACTAAATAGTCCATAATTTTTGATTAAGAGCTGAGAAAGACATGAATCCAATGCCCACATTAAACTAGCTCAATTTTTTATATTGTGAAAAAAATTGAGACATAAATAGATACGACAAACTGTTCAAGTAATCCAATCTATTCCGAACTGCGTGATGCCATGTATTATGTTTCATTTATAAGCCTTTACTCAATGAACACCAATGATCAGTTCAGAATAATCATTTTAACCAGCCGATCAACTTGACATGTCTGCACCAAATCGTCCGTTACTTTTAATTTAGAGCTCAGAATGACATGAACCAATGCCCATGATAAGCTAACTCAATTTTCTATATTATGACAAAATTTTAGACAAAAATAGATACGAAAAAGCGTTTAAGTAATCCAATCTATCCTGAATTGCATGATGGCATTTATTATTCTACATTTATAAGCCTTTACATAATGAGCAACAATGATCAGTTTAGAATGATCAATTTAACTGGAAGATCAACTTGACATGTCTGCACTAAAACCTCCATAACTTTTGATTTATAGCTCAAAATGATATGAATCCAATTCCCAAGTTAAGCTATCAAAATTTTCTATATTGTCACAAAATTTGAAACAGAAACCCATAGGAAAAACCGTCCAAGTAATTCAATCTAGCCGAAACTGTGTGATGCCATGCATTATGATTCATTTATAGGCCTTTCCTCTATGAGCACCAATGATCAGTTTAGAGTAATCATATTAACTGGCCTATCAACTTGACATGTTCGCATTAAATCCTATGAAACTAAGAATCCAATGCCCATGTTAAGCTTGCTCAATATTTTATATTTTGACAAAATTTAAGATAGAAATAGAGATGACAAAGTGTCCAAGTAATTCAATCTATCCCGAACTTCGTAATGCCATGCTTTATGCTTCATTTATAAGCGTTTACTTTATCAGCACCAATGGTCAGTTTAGAATGATCACTTTAACTGGCCAAGAAACTTTGCATGTCCGCACTAAATCATCTGTAACTTATGATTTAGAGATAAGAATGACATGAATCCAATGCGCACATTAACCTAGCTCAATTTTCTATATTTTGTCAAAATTATAGAGAGAAATACAGATGACAAAGTGTCCAAGTAATCCAATCTATTCCAAAGTGCGTGATGCCATGCATTATGCTTCATTTATAAGCTTTTAATTAATGAGCACCAATGACCAGTTAAAACGTTATGATTTAGAGATAAGAATGACATGAATCCAATGCGCACATTAACCTAGCTCAATTTTCTATATTTTGTCAAAATTATAGAGAGAAATACAGATGACAAAGTGTCCAAGTAATCCAATCTATTCCAAAGTGCGTGATGCCATGCATTATGCTTCATTTATAAGCTTTTAATTAATGAGCACAAATGACCAGTTAAAACGTTATGATTTAGAGATAAGAATGACATGAATCCAATGCGCACATTAACCTAGCTCAATTTTCTATATTTTGTCAAAATTATAGAGAGAAATACAGATGACAAAGTGTCCAAGTAATCCAATCTATTCCAAAGTGCGTGATGCCATGCATTATGCTTCATTTCTAAGCTTTTAATTAATGAGCACCAATGACCAGTTAAAAATTATCGTTTTAACTGGCCGATCAACTTGACATTTCCGCACTAAATCATCCGTAACTTAAGATTTAGAGCTCAGACTGACACGAATCCAATGCCCACGTTAAGCTAGCTCAATTTTCTATATTGTGACAAAAATTGAGACAAAAAAGATACGAAAAAGCGTCCAAGAAATCCAATCTATCCCGAACTGCGTGATGGCATTCATTATGCTTCAGTTATATGCCTTTACTCTATGGGTACCAATGATCAGTTAAGAATGATCATTTTAACAGGCCGATCAACTTGACATGTCCTTACTAAATCGTCCTTAACTTTTGATTTAGAGCTTAGAATGACACGAATCCAATGCCCACGTTAAGCTAGCTCAATTTTCTATATTGTGACAAAAATTGAGACAAAAAAGATACGAAAAAGCATCCAAGAAATCCAATCTATCCCGAACTGCGTGATGGCATTCGTTATGCTTCATTTATATGCCTTTACTCTATGGGTACCAATGATCAGTTAAGAATGATCATTTTAACAGGCCGATCAACTTGACATGTCCATACTAAATCGTCCTTAACTTTTGATTTGGAGCTCAGAATGACACGAATCCAATGCCCACGTTAAGCGGGCTCAATTTTCTATATTGTGACAATATTTGAGACAGAAGTAGATACAAAAAAGCGTCCAAGTAATCCAATCTAGCCAAAACTGCGAGATGCCATGCATTATGCTTAATTTATAAGCCCTTACTTAATGAGCACTAATGATCAGTTTAGAATATTCATATTAACTGGCCTATCAATATGACATGGCAGCACAAAATTGTATGTAACTTTTGATTTAGACCTCGGAATGACATGAATCCAATGCCCACGTTAAGCTAGCTCAATTTTCTATATTTTGACAAATTTTGAGAGAGAAATAGTGAGGAAAAAGCATCCAAGTAATCCAATATACCAAACTTCGTGATGCCATGTTTTATGCTTCATTTATAAGCCTTTACATAATGAGCACCAATCATCGGCCAGTTAATATTATTATTCTAAAATGATCAATGGTGCTCATTGAGTCAAGGATTATTAATGAATCATAATGCATGGTATCGCGTGGTTTGGGATAGATTGGATTACTTGGACGCTTTGTCGTATCTAGTTTCGTCTCCAATTTTGTCACAATATAGAAATTGAACTAGCTTAAAGTGGGCATTGGATTCGTGTCATTCCGAGCTCTAAATCAAATGTAACGGACGATTTAGTGCGGACATGTCAAGTTCATCGGCCAGTTAATATGATTATTCTAAACTGATCACTGATGTTCATTGAGTCAAATCTAATAAATGAAGCATAATGCATGGCATCACGCAGTTTGGGGTAGAATGGATTACTTGGACGCTTTGTCGTATCAAGTTTTGACTAATATTTCATCACAATATAGAAAAAATTGAACTAGCTTAATGTGGGCATTGGATTCGTGTCATTCTGAGCTATAAATAAAAAGTTATGGAAGAATTAGTGCAAACATGTCAAGTTGATCGGCAATTTAAAAGGATTATTCTAAACTGATAATTGGTGCTCATTGAGAAAAAGCTTATAAATGAAGAATAATGCATGGCGTCACATAGTTTGGGATTGATTGGATTACTTCGATGCTTTGTCGTATCTATTTATGTCTCAAAGTTTGTCACAATATAGATAATTGAGCTAGCTTAGTGTGGGCACGGGATTCGTGTGTTTCTGAGCTCTAAATCAAAAGTTACGCACGATTTTGTGCGAACATGTCAAGTTGATCGGGCAATTAAAATGGTCATTCTAAACTGATCATTGGTGTTCATTGAGTAAAAGCTTATAAATGAAGAATAATGCATGGCATCACGCACTTTGGGATGGATTTGATTACCTGGATGATTTTTCATATCTATTTTAGTCTCAATTTTATCAAAATATAGAAAATTGAGCTAGTTTAACGTGGGCATTGCATTCGTGTCAATTTAAGCCCTAAATTAAAAGTTACGAATGATTTAGTGCAGACATGTCAAGTTAATCGGATAGTTAAAGTGATCATTCTAAACTGATCACTGGTGCACATTGAGTAATGGCTTATAAATGAAGCATAATGCATGGCATCAAACAGTTTTTGATAGATTGGATTACTTGGACGCTTTGTCGTATTTATTTTGGTCTCAAATTTTGGTACAATATAAAAAATTGAGCTATCTTAACGTGGGCATTGGATTCGTGTCATTCTCAGCTCTAAAACAATGCGGACTATTTAGTGCGGACATTTCACGTTTATTGGCCAATTAAAGTCACCATTCTAAACTAATCATTAGTGTTCATTAAGAAAAAGCTTATAAATGAAACCGAAAGCATGGCATCAAGCAGTTTGGATAGATTGGATTACTTGGATGCTTTGTCGTCACTATTTTTGTCTCAAATTCTATCAAAATATAGAAAATTGAACTAGCTTAACGTGGGAATTGGATTCGTGTCATTCGGAGCTCTAAATCAAAAGTTACGGACGATTTAGTGCGGACATGTCAAGTTCATCGGCCAGTTAATATGATTATTCTAAACTGATCATTGGTGTTCATTGAGTCAAAACTTATAAATGAAGCATAATCCATGGCATCACGAAGTTTGGGATAGATTGCATTACTTTGACGTTTTGTCATATCTTGTTTTGTCTCTAATTTTGCCACAATATCGAAAATTGAACTAGCTTAATGTGGGCATTGGATTCGTGTCATTCGGAGATATAAATCAAAAGTTACATACGAATTAGTGCAGACATGTCAAGTTGATCGGCAAGTTAAAAGGATCATTCTAAACTGGTCATTGGTGCTCATTGAGTAAAAGCTTATAAATGAAGAATAATGCATGACATCACGCAGCTTGGGATGGATTTGATTACTTTGACGCTTTGTCGTATCTATTTCTGCCTCAAATTTTATTAAAATATAGAAATTGGGCTAGTTTAACGTGGGCATTGGATTCGTGTCATTTTAAGCACTATATCAAAAGTTACCAATGATTTAGTGCGGACATGTCAAGTTGATCGGCTAGTTAAAATGATCATAGTAAACTGATCATTCGTGCACATTGAGTAAAGGCTTATAAATGAAGCATAATGCATGGCATCAAACAGTTTTACATAGATTGGATTACTTGGACGCTTTGTCGTATCTATTTATGTCTCAATATTTGTTACAATATAGAAAATTGACTTAGCTTAATGTGGGCATTGGATTCGTGTCACTCTGAGCTCTAACTCAATGCGGACTATTTTGTGCGGACATGTCAAGTTGATTGGCAAGTTAAAGGGATCATTCTAAACTATTCATTGGTGCTCATTAAGTAAAAGCTTATAAATGAAGCATAAAGCATGGCATCAAGCAGTTTGGATAAATTGGCTTACTTGGACTTTTTGTCGTTTCTGTTTCTGTCCCAAATTCTGTCAAAATATAGAAAATTGAGCTGGATTAACGTGGGCATTGGATTGGTGTCATTTTGAGGTCTAAATCAAAAGTTACAGACGATTTAGTGCGGACATGTCAAGTTGATTGGCCAGTTAATATGATTATTATAAATGAAGCATAATGCATGGCATCACGCAGAATGGGATAGATTGGATTACTTAGACACTTTGTCGTATCTAGTTTTGTGTCAAGTTTTGTCACAATATAGAAAATTGAACTAGCTTAATGTGTGCATTGGATTTGTGTTGTTCTGAGCTGTAAATCAAAAGTTATGGACGATTTACTGCGGACATGTCAAGTTGATCGGCCAGTTAAAGTGATCATTCTATACTGATCATTGGTGCTTATTATGTAAAGGCTTATAAATGAAGCATAAGCACGGCATCACGCAGTTTGGGATAGATTGGATTACCTGTACGTTTTGTCGTCTCTACTTTTGTCTAAAACTTTGTCAAAATATAGAAAATTGATCTAGCTTAATGTGGGCATTGGATTTGTGTCATTTTATGCCCTATATCAAAAGTTACGAATGATTTAGTGCGGACATGTCAAGTTGATCGGCTAGTTAAAGTGATCATATTAAACTGATCATTGGTGCAAATTGAGTAAAGGCTTATAAATGAAGCATAATGCATGGCATCAAACAGTTTTAGATAGATTAGATTACTTGGACGCTTTGTCGTATCTATTTGTCTCAATTTTTGTTTCAATATATAAAATTGAGCTATCTTAACGTTGGCACTGGATTCGTGTCAT
This sequence comes from Pugionium dolabratum, assembly GCA_018901945.1. Lineage (NCBI taxonomy): Eukaryota > Viridiplantae > Streptophyta > Magnoliopsida > Brassicales > Brassicaceae > Pugionium > Pugionium dolabratum. Next base: position 424,227 of record JAEVFF010000267.1, read on the forward strand.
TTTGAGCTCTAAATCAATGCGGACTATTTAGTGCGGACATGTCAAGTTGATTGGCAAGTTAAAAGGATAGTCAAAATATAGAAAATTAAGCTAGGTTAACGTGGGCATTTGTAACTTGTCGTATCTTGTTTTGTCTCAAATTTTGTCACAATATTGAAAATTGAACTAGCTTAATGTGGGCACTGGATTCGTGTCATTCTGAGCTATAAATCAAAAGTTATGGACGAATTTGTCCGGACATGTCAAGTTGAACGGAAAGTTAAAAGGATCATTCTAAACTGGTTAATTGTGAGTAAAAGCTTATAAATGAAGAATGATGTATGGCGTCACGTAGTTTGAGAACAATTGGATTACTTGGATGCTTTTTCGTATCTATTTATGTCTCAAAGTTCGTCACAATATAGAAAATTGAGCTAGCTTAATGTGGGCATTGGATTCGTGTGTTTGTGAGCTCTAAATCAAAAGTTACGGACGATTTAGTGCGAACATGTCAAGTTGATCGGGTAATTTAATGATCATTCTAAACTGATCATTGGTGCTCATTGAGTAAAAGCTCCTAAATGAAGAATAATGCATGGCATCATGCAATTTGGGATGGATTAGATTACTTGGACGCTTTGTCGTATCTGTTTGTGTCTCAAATTTTATCAAAATATAGAAAATTGAGCTAGCTTAACGTGGGCATTGGATTCGTATTATTTTAAGCCTAAATCAAAAGTTATGAATGATTTAGTGCGGACATGTCAAGTTAATTGGCTAGTTAAAGTGATCATTCTAAACTGATCATTGGTGCACATTGAGTAAAGGCTTATAAATGAAGCATAATACATGGCATCAAACAGTTTTAGAAAGATTGGATTACTTGGAAGCTTTGTCGTATCTATTTTTGTCTCAAATTTTGTTACAATATAGAAAATTGAGCTAGCTTAACTTGGGCATTAGATTCGTGTGTTTCTGAACTCTAAATAAAACTTCACGGACGTTTTATTGCGAATATGTCACGTTGATCGAGCAATTAGAAGGATCATTCTAAACTGATCATTGGTGCTCTTTGAGTAAAATCTTATAAATGAATAATAATGCATGGCATCACGCAATTTGGGATGGATTGGATTACTTCGACGCTTTGTCGTATCTATTTCTATATCAAATTTTATCAAAATATAGTAAATTGAGCTAGTTTAACGTGGGCATTGCATTCATGTCATTTTAAGCCCTATATCAAAAGTTACGAATGATTTAGTGCGGACATGTCAAGTTGATCGGCTAGTTAAAGTGATCAAACTAAACTGATCACTGGTGCACATTGAGTAAAGGCTTATAAATGAAACATAAAGCATGGCATCAACCAGTTTGGATAGATTGGATTTCTTGGATGTTTTGACGTCTCTATTTCTGTCTCAAATTCTGTCAAAATATAGAAAATTGAACTAACTTAACGTGGGCACTGGATTCATGTCATTCTGAGCTCTAAATCAAATGTTTCGGACGATTTAGTGCGGATATGTAAAGTTCAACGGCGAGTTAATATGATTATTCTAAACAGATCATTGGTGCTCATTGAGTCAAAGCTTGTAAATAAAGAATAATCTATGGCATCACGCAGTTTGGGATAAACTGGATTACTTGGACCCTTTGTCGTATCTCGTTTTGTCTCAAATTTTGTCACAGTATAAAAAATTGAAATAGCTTAATGTGGGCATTGGATTCCTGTCATTCTGAGATATAAATCAAAAGTTATGGACGAATTAGTGCAGACATGTCAAATTGATCGGCAATTTAAAAGGATCATTCTAAACAGATCATTGGTGCACATTGAGTAAAGGCTTATAAATGAAGAATAATGCATGTCATTACACTGTTTGGGATGGATTGGATTACTTTGACACTTTGTCGTATCTATTTCTGTCTCAAAAATTTTCAAAATATAGAAAATTGAGCTAGTTTAATGTGGGCATTTGATTCGTGTCATTTTAAGCCCTATATCAAAAGTTACGATTGATTTAGTGCGGACATGTCAAGTTGATCGGCTAGTTAAAGTGATCATACTAAACTGATCATTGGTGCACATTGAGTAAAAGCTTATAAATGAAGCATAATGCATGGCATCAAACAGTTTTAGATAGATTGGATTACTTAAACGTTTTGTCGTATCTATTTGTCTCAATTTTTTTTTCAATATAAAAAATTGAGCTAGACTAACGTTGGCATTGGATTCGTGTCATTCTGAGCTTTAAATCGATGCGGACTATTTAGTGCAGAAATGTCAAGTTGATTGGCAAGTTAAAATGATCATTCTAAACTAATCATTGGTGCTCATAAAGTAAAAGCTTGTAAATGAAGCATAAAGCATGGCATCAAGTAGTTTGGATAAATTGGATTACTTGGACGCTTTGCCGTCTCTATTCTGTCTCAAATTCTGTCAAAATATAGAAAATTGAGGTAGATTAACGTGGGCATTGGATTCATATCATTCTGAGCTCTAAATCAAAAGTTACGGATGATTTAGTGTGTACATGTCAAATTAATCGTCCAATTAATATGATTATTCTAAACTAATCATTGGTGCTCATTGAGTCAAGGCTTATAAATGAAGCATAATGCATGACATCACACAGTTTGGGATAGATTGGATTTCTTGGACGTTTTGTCGTATCTAGTTTTGTGTCAAAATTTTGTGATTTACAGCAGACATGTCAAGTTGATCGGCCAGTTAAAAGGATCATTCTAAACTAATCATTGGTGCTAATTGAGTAAAACCTTATAAATGAAGAAAAATGCATGGCATCACGTAGTTTGGGATCGATTGGATTACAAGGACGCTTTTTCGTGTCTATTTCTGTCTCAAACTTTGTTACAATATAGAAATTTTAGCTAGCTTAACGTGGGCATTGGATTCATGTCATTCTGAGTTACAAATCAAAAGTTACGTGTGATTTAGTGCGGACATGTCTAATTAATCGGTCACTTAAAGTGATCATTCTGAACTGATCATTGGCGCGAATAAAGTAAAGGATTATAAATGAAGCATAAAGCAAGGCATCACGCATTTTGGGATAGATTGGCTTACTTGGACGCATTGTCATCTCTATTTCAATATTAAATTTAGTAAAAACTATTGAAAATTGAGCTAGTTTAACGTGGGCATTGAATTTGTGTCATTTTAAGCCAAAAATCAAAAGTTATGAATGCTTTAGTGCGGAAATGTCAAGTTGATCGGCTAGTTAAAGTGATCATTCTAAACTGATCATTGGTGCACATTGAGT
>JAEVFF010000268.1:0-42544 GCA_018901945.1 Pugionium dolabratum
GTAGCCATGTCAAGTTGATCGGCCAGTTAAAATGATCATTCTAAACTGATCACTGGTGCTCATTGAGTTAAAGCTTATTAATGAAGAATAATGCAAGGCATCACGCAGTTTGGGATATATTGGATTATTTGGACGCTTTATCGTATCTATTTTTGTCTCAAATTTTGTCACAATATAGAATATTGAGCTAGCTTAACGTGGGCAATGGATTAGTGTCAGTCTGAGCTCTACATCAAAAGTTACGGACGATTTAGTGCAAACATGTCAAGTTATTCTAAACTTGACATCACATTATGATTATTCTAAACTGATCGTTGGGGCTCATTGAGTAAATGCTTATAAATTAAGCATAATGATGACAACACACATTTTTGGATAGCTTAGATAACTTTGATGCTTTGTCGTATCTATTTCTGTATCAAATTTTGTCTCAATATAGAAAATTGAACTAGCTTAATGTGGGCATTGGATTTGTGTCATTTTGAGTTATAAATCAAAAGGTACGGACAATTTAGTGCAGAAATGTCAATTTGGTCGGCCAGTTAAAATTATCATACATAACTGATCCTTACTGCTAATTGAGTAATGGCTTATAAATGAAGCATAATGCATAGCATCACGCAGTTTGGGATAGATTGGATTACATGGATGCTTTGTCGGATCTATTTATCTCTCAATTTTGTCTCAATGTAGAAAATTGAGCTACCTTAATGTGTGGATTGGATATGTTTCATTTTGAGCAATAAATCAAAAGTTATAGACGATTTCGTGCGGACATGTCAAGTTTAGCGGCCAGATAATATTAACTTTGTCGTATCTTGTTTTGTCTCAAATTTTGTCATAAAATAGAAAATTGAACTAGTTAACGTGGACATTGGATTCGTGTCATTCAAAGCTATAAACCAAAAGTTACGGACAATTTAGTGCTGAAATGTCAAGTTCATTGGCCAGTTAAAATGATCATTCTAAATTGATCATTGGTGCTTTTTGTGTAAAGGTTTTAGATGAAACACGATGCATGGCATCTCACAGTTTTGGATAGATTGGATTACTTGGACGCTTTGTTATATCTAGTTCTATCTCAAATTTTTTCAAAGTATTGAAAATTGTGCTAAAATGTGGGAGTTGGATTCGGGTAATCCTGAGCTCTAAATGAAAATTTACGGATAATTTAGTGCGTACATGTCAAGTGGATCGACAAGTTAATATTACTATTCTAAACTGATCATTGGTACTCATTTAGTAAACGCTTATAAATGAACCATAATCTATGGCATCACGTGGTTTAGGATTGATTGGATTACTTGGACACCTTTTGGTATCTAATTCCATCTCAAATTTTGTCACAGTATAGAAAATTGAACTAGCTTAACATGGGCATGGGATTCATGTCATTCTAAGCTATAAATTAAAAGTTACGGACGATTTATTATAGCCATGTCAACTTGATCGGGTAGTTAAAATGATCATTCTAAGCTAGCTCATTGGTGCTCATTAAGTAAAGGTTTATCATTGAAGCATAATGCATGGTATCACGCAGTTCGGGATAGATTGGATTACTTGGACGCTTTGTCGTATCGATTTCTGTCACAAAATTTTCTCAATATAGAGAATTGAGCTAGCTTAACGTTGGCATTGGATTCTTGCCATTTTGACCTATAAATCGAAAGTTACGGACGATTTAGTGTGGACATATCAAGTTGATCGGCCAGTTAATATGATTATTCTAAACTGATAATTGGTGCTCATTGAGTGAAGGCGTATAAATGAAGCATCATGCATGGCATCACGCTTTGTCGAATCTAGTTTTTTTCTTATTGAGTGAAGGCTTATCAATGTAAACTGATCATTGGTACTTATTGAGTAATGGAATGCATGGCAACTCGCGGTTTGATATAGATTGGATTACTTGAACGCTTTGTCGTATCTATGTGTGTCTTATATTTTGTCACAATATAGAAAACTAAGCTAACTTAACGTGGGCATTGGATATGTGCCATTATGATCTGTTAATCAAAAGTTACGGACGATTTAGTGCCGATATGTCAAGTTGATCGACTAGTTAGAATGATCATTTTAAACTCATCATTGGTGCTTATTGAGTAAAGGCTTATAAATGAAGCATAATGCATAACATCACACAGTTTTGGATAGATTTGATTACTTGGAAGACTTTTTGAAGCAAATTTAGTCTTAAATTTTGTCAAAATATAGAAAATTGAGCTAGCTTAACGTGAGCATAGGATTCGTGTCATTCTGAGCTCTAAATCAAAATTTTACAAACAATTTAGTGAGGACATGTCAAGTGGATCGACTAGATAATATGATTATTAAAAACTAATCATTGGTACTCATTGAGTAAAGGCTTATAAATGAAGCATAATGCATGACATCACACAGTTTTATATATATTTGATTACTTGGAGGAGTTTTCGAAGCAAATTTAGTCTTAAATATTGTAAAAATATTTAAAAAAAAATTGAGCTAGCATAACGTGGTCATTGGTTTCATGTCATTCTGAGCTCTAAATCAAAATTTACGACTGATTTAGTGCGGACATGTGAAGAGGATCGACCAATTAATATGGTTATTCAAAACTGATCGTTGGTACTCATTGAGTAAAGGCTTCAAAATGAAGCAGGATTATTTCAACCCCTTGTCGTATCTAGTCCTGTCTCAAATTTTTTCACAATATTGAAAATTGAACTTGCTTAAAGTGGGCATTGGATTCGTGTCATTCTGAGCTCTAAATCAAACGTTACGGACGATTTAGTGTGGACATATCAAGTTGATCAGCATGATAAAGTGATCATTTTAAACTGATCATTGGTGCTCATTTAGTAAAGGCTTAGAAATGAAGCATAATGTATGGCATTACATAGTTATGGATAGATTGGATTACTTGGATGCTTTGTCATATCTATTTCTGTCTCAAATTTTGTTACAATATATAAAATTTAGCTAGGTTAACGTGGGAATTGGATTCGTGTGTTTCGGAGCTCTAAATCAAATGTTGCGAACGATTTAGAGCAGCCATGTCAAGTTCATCAGCTGGTTAAAATGATCATTCTACACTTATCATTGGTGCTCATGGAGTAAAAGCTTATAAATGAAGAATAGTGCATGGCTTCACACCATTTGGGATAGATTGGATTACTTGGATGCTTTGTCGTATCTAGTTATTTCTCATATTTTGTCACAACATAGAAAATTGGGCTAGCTAAACGTTGGCACTGGATTCGTGTCATTATGAGCTCTAAATCAAAAGTTACGGACGATTTAGTGTGGACATGTCAAGTTGATCGGCCAGCCAATAGGATTATTCTAAACTGTTCATTGGTGATCACTGATTAAAAGATTATAAATGAATCATAATGCATGGCGTCACATAGTTTTGGATTGATTTGATTACTTGGACGCTTTGTCGTATCTAGTTATGTCTCTTATTTTGTCAAAGTATAGAAAATTAAACTAGTTTAACGTCGGCATTGGATTCGTGCCATTCTGGGCTATAAATATAAAATTACGGACCATTTAGTGCAGAAATATCAAGTTGATCAGCCAGTTAAAATGATCATTCTAAATTGATCATTGGTGCTCATTGAGTAAAAGATAATAAATGAAAAATAATGCATGGCATCACGCACATTAGGATAGATTGGATTACTTGAACTCTTTGTCGTATATATGTCTGTCTCAAATTTTGTTACAATATAGAAAATTGAGCGAGCTTAACATGGGGATTGGATTCGTGTCATTCTGAGCTCTGAATCAAAAGTTATAGATGATTTAGTGCGCACATGTCAAGTTGATTGGCCAGTTAATACGATTATTCTGAACAGATCACTGGTGCTCATTAAGTACGTGCTTATAAATGAAGCATAATCCATGGTATCATGCGGTTTTGGATAGATTTGATATCTTGTATGCTTTGTCGTCTCTATTTCTATATCAAATTTTATCAAAATATTTGTATCATTCTGAGCTCTAAATCGAAACTTACGGCCGATTTAGTGCGAACATGTAAATTTGATCGGCCAGTTAATATGATTATTCTAAACTGATCATTGGTGCTCATTGAGTAAAGGCCTATAAATGAAGCATAAAGCATGGCATCACACTGTTTTGGATAGATTTGATTAATGGGACACTCTGTAGTATCTAGTTTTGTCTCAAATTTTCTCACAATAAAAAGTTGAACTAGCTTAACGTGGGCATTGGATTCGTGTCATTCATAGCTCTAAATAAAAAATCACAGAATATTTCGTGCAGGCATGTCAAATTTATTGGCCAGCTAAAGTGATCATTTTAAACTGATCATTGATACTCATTAAGTAAAGGCTAATAAATGAAGAATAAAGCATGACAACATGCAATTTTGGATAGATTGGATTACTTGGACACCTTGTCGTATCTATTTCTGTCTCAAATTTTGTCACAATATAGAAATTGGGCTAGCTTAACGTGGGAATTGGATTCGTGTCATTCTGAGATCTAAATCAAAAGTTACGGGCGATTTAGTGCGGACATTTCTAGTTGATCGGACAGTTAAAGTGATCGTTCTAAACTGATCGTTGGTGCTCATTGTGTAAAGGTTTATAAATGAATCATAATGCATGGCATTAAAGTTTTAGATAAGTTGGATTACTTGGACACTTTTTTCTATCCATTTTGGTCAAAAAATTTGTTAAAATACAGAAAATTGAGCTAGCTTAACGTGGGCATTGGATTCGTGTCATTATGAGCTCTAAATCAAAAGTTACCGGCGATTTAGTACGGACATGTAAAATTGATCGGTCAGTGGAAGTGATCATTCTAAACTGATCATTGGTGCTCATTAAGTAAAAGCTTATAAATGAAGCATAAAGCATGGCCTCCCGTAGTTTAGGATAGACTGGATTACTTGGACGCTTTTTCGTATCTATTTCTGTCTCAAATTTTGCAAAATATAGAAAATTGAGGAACCTTAGCGTGGACATTGGATTTGTATCTTTCTGAGCTCTAAATAGAAACTTACTCCCTATTTAGTGCGAACATGTCAAGTTAATTGTCCAGTTAAAGAGATCATTCTAAGCTGATAATTGGTGCTCATTGAGTAAAGGCCTATAAATGAAGCATAATGCATGACATCTCACAGTATTAGATAGATTGGATTACTTGGACGCTTTTTTATATTTATTTTTGTCTCAAATTTTGTTACAGTGTAGATAATTGAGCTAGCTAAAAGTGGACATTGGATTCGTGTCATTCTGAGCTCTAAATCAAAAGTTATGGACGACTTAGTGGGAGATGTCAATTGATCGGCCAGTTAAAGTAATCATTCTAAGTCGATCATTAGTGCTCATTAAGTAAAGGCATATAAATGACGCATAAAACATGGCATCACATAGTTTGGGATAGATTTCATTACTTGCACAATTTTTCTTCCCTATTTTTATCTCAAATTTCGTCAAAGTATTGAAAAATGAGGTAGCTTAACGTGGGCATTGGATTGTTTCATTCATAGCTCTAAATCGAAAGTTACAGACAATTTAGTGCAGACATGTTAAGTTGATCGGCCAGTTAATATGATTATTCTAAAGTATTCGTTGGTGCTAATTAATTAAAGGCTTATAAATGAAGCATAATGCATGGAATCACTCAGTTTTGGATATATTTAATTACTTGGACGCTTTATCGTATCTAGTTCTATCTCACAGCTTAACGTGGGCATTGGCATCACACAGTCTGTCGATTGGACTCATGAAGAACAATCGTTATTGGAAGATTTACTTGCCAAGTACTTTCTCTCTATCTCTTTGTTTTAGATATGAAGTTCGCCGTTTTATCCAATGTTCTCTCTAACTTTTGAAAAAAAATGTTGATGGTATTCTGATAGTAAATTTAGAAGTTATCGTCTTTTCCTTCAGGATTTCAAGTATTTATGTTGCTTGAATTTTATATCGAAGAATGTGCTGATGTTGAACTCAATTGTCGGAGAAGTGTTGAGCTTTTGTGGATTTTTAAATCATACCTTAGTGTAAAGGAGTGGTCCTGGAGTAGCTAGTTGCGAATTTTGTATGTGCTTTCAGGTTAAATTTATAAGCCAGGAAAATGAATGAATCATCACTAGCTGGTGTTGCACCGGTAGTGTTTGAGCAATGGGAATTTTAATGATTTGATTGGAAACTGAGTGGTCTAATTATCGGTTATGAATGGTTTTAAGTTTTGTATGAGCTTTGTTAAATCCCAGTCACTATTTTAATAATTGATGTCTATACAGGTACGCATCAGAACCTACAATTGTTCGTTATGCTAAGATTGCGATGAAAATGAAGGATAAAACTGTCAGAGATGTTGCACTGCGTTGTAGATGGATGACTGTAAGTTTCTCAATTTTGCTTATCAGCGAATTTTCTTTTGTTCTTGATTACTCTTCTTCACCATTGGCTTTGTTCATTAGTAAGGATGCACTGATTTTTTTTACCCTGGTGATGGATTACAGAAAAAGGAAAACGGAAAGCGTAGGAAAGAAGACCATTCGTCAAGGAAAAGTAAAGACAAGAAAGTATGTGGAATTTCATTTCCTAGAGGCAATTTTGATACTAGTAAAACTACAAATAACAGAAAGATTGTTGAAGCACAGACCATAAATTAGCGTTAATAGCTTGAACTTTTAGTCATTTACTTATAATTTTGGAAGGGTAAAAGTTTGTGGGTCGTCTTATGATGAATTTAGAAGTCTGTATCAGCAAATCAATCTCTTTCATCTGTTTGCAGGAAAAGACTACGGATTCTTCAGCCAAGTCCTCATCTCATTTGAACGTCCATCCGAATGGTCCTTCGTATGCTCCTCCTATGATGCCTAAAGATACTGATGATGGTATTTCATATAAAGGTTTGTCCAAGAATATAGTTATTTTTCTTTTCTTTTGAGGCAAAATCTTCTAAACTGGATTAGAAGGAAAGGAACATAAGTGTCTTGGCTTTTTTGCAGCTATTGGTGGTGTGAGTGGAGATCTTCTCGAACAAAATGCTCAGATGTTCAATCAAGTTTCATCGAATTTTTCAGCTTTCCAGGTGAATTCAACTTCCATTTTTCAGCTGTTGAGTTATCAGTTCTGTATACTTCTCAGGGTTTGTTTGGAGTTAGTTTGTTTCTTTGTATGCTTTGCCTTGTATTGTTCTGGCATCACAGTTGTGAGTTAGTCAGTTCTGGCATCACACAGTTTGACGTAGATTGGATTGCCTTGTATTTAATCACTCAGTTTTGGATATATTTTTTCACAATATAAAAATTTCAACCAGCTTAACGTGGGCATTGGACTCGCGTCATTCTAAGCTCTAAATCAAAAGTTACGGACCATTTCGTGCATACATGTCAAGTTGATCGTCCAGTTAAAATGATCATTCTAAACTGATATTGGTGCTCATTGAGTAAAAGCTTATAAATGAAGAATAATCTATGGCATCACGCAGTTAAGGATAGACTGTATTACTTGTACGCTTTGTCTATCTCAAGTTTTGTCAAAATATAGAAAATTGAGCTAGCTTAACGTGGGCATTGGATTCGTGTCATTCTAAGTTCTAAATAAAAAGTTACGGACGATTTAGTGCATACATGTCATGTTGATCGGCCGGTTAAAGTGATCATTCCAAACTGATCATTGGTGTTCATTGAGAAAAAGCTTATAAATGAAGAATAATGCATGGCATCACGTAGTTTGGGATAGACTGGATTACTTGGACGCTTTGTCGTATTTATTTTTGTGTCAAATTTTGTGACAATATAGAAACTTGAGCTAGCTTAACGTGCTCATTGGATTCGTGTCATTATGAGATCTAAATCAAAAGTTACGCACAATTTTGTGTAGACATGTCTAGTTGATCAGCCCGTTAAAGTGATCATTCTAAGCTGATAATTGGTGCTCACTGAGTAAAGGCTTATAGATGGAGCATAATGCATGGTGTCACATAGTTTTAGATAGATTGGATTACTTGGATGCTTTTTTGTATATGTTTTTTGTTTCAAATTTTGTTACAAGATTTATAATTGACCAAGCTTAATGTGGGCATTGGATTCGTGTCATTATGAGCTCTAAATCAAAAGTTATGGACAACTTAGCGCGGACATGTTAAGTTGATCGGCCAGTTAAAGTGATCATTCTAAACTGATCATTTGTGCTCATTAAGTAAAGGCTTATATATGAAGCAAAAAGTATGGCATCACGTAGTTTGGGATAGATTTGATTACTTGTACGCTTTGTCGTCTCTATTTTTTTCTCAAGTTTTGTCAAAATATAGAAAATTGAGCTATCTTAACTTGGGCATTGGGTTCGTGTCATTCTAAGCTCTAAATCAAAAGCTATGGACGATTTAATGCAGACATTTCAAGTTGATGGGCTAGTTAATATAGTTATTCTAAACTGATCACTGGTGCTCATTGACTTAAGGCAATTAAATGAAGCTAAATGCATGGAATCACGCAATTTTGGATAGATTTGATTAGTTGGATGCTTTGTCATATCTATTTTTGTCTGAAATTTTGTCAAAATATAGAAAATTGAACTAGTTTAACGTGGGCATTGGATTCGTGTCATTCTGAGCTCTAAATCAAAGGTTGCGCACCATTTCGTGCAGACATGTCAAGGTGATTGGCCAGTTGAAATGATTATTCTAAACTAATCATTGGTGCTCATTGAGTAAAAGCTTATAAATGAAGAATAAATCATGGCATCACGCAGTTTAGGATAGACTTGATTTCTTGGACGCTTTGTCGTATTTATTTTTGACTCAAAAATTGTCACAATATAGAAAATTAAGCTATGTTAACATGGTCATTCTGAGCTCTAAATCAAAAGTTACGGACAATTTAGTGCGGACACGTCATGTTGATCGGCCAGTTAAGATGATGCAATTTTGGATAGATTTGATTACTTGGATGCTTTGTCATATCTATTTGTCTGAAATTTTTGTCAAAATATAGAAAATTGAACTAGCTTAACGTGGGCATTGGATTCGTGCCATTCTGAGCTCTAAATCAAAGGTTGCGCACCATTTCGTGCAGACATGTCAAGGTGATTGGCCAGTTGAAATGATTATTCTAAACTAATCATTGGCGCTCATTGAGTAAAAGCTTATAAATGAAGAATAAATCATGGCATCACGCAGTTTAGGATAGACTTGATTTCTTGGACGCTTTGTCGTATTTATTTTTGACTCAAAAATTGTCACAATATAGAAAATTAAGCTATGTTAACATGGTCATTCTGAGCTCTAAATCAAAAGTTACGGACAATTTAGTGCGGACACGTCATGTTGATCGGCAGTTAAGATGATCATTGGAAAGTGATCATAGGTGTTCATTGAGTAAAGGCTTATGAATGAAGCATAATATATGACATCACACAATTTTTGATAGATTGGGTTACTTGGAAGCTTTGTCTTATCTATTTCTATCTCAAATTTTGTCACAATATAGAAAATTGAGCTAGCTTAACGTGGGCATCGGATTCGTGTCATTATTAGCTCTAAATCAAAAGTTACGGAAAATTTAGTGTAGACGTGTCAAGTTGATCGGCCAATTAAAATGATCATTCTAAGCTGATCATTAGTGCACATTAAATAAAGGCTTATAAATGAAGCATAATGTATGGAATCACGTATTTTTGGATAGATTTTATTACTAAGTCCTTTGTCATATCTAGTTTGGTGTCTAATTTTGTCAAAATATAGAAAATTGAACTAGCTTAATGTGGGCATTGGATTTGTGTCATTATGAGCTATATATCAAAAGTTACATACGTTTTAGTGCAGGCATGTTAAGTTGATCGGCCAGTTAAAAAGATCATTTTAAACTGATCATTGGTGCTCATTGAGTAAAAGCTTATAAATGAAGAATAATGCATGGCATCATGCATTTTGGGATAGAGTAGATTACTTGGACGATTTGTCGTATTTAGTTTTGTCTCAAATTTTGTCACAATATAAAAAAATTGAGGTAGATTAACGTGGGCTCGGGATTTGTTTTATTCTGAGCTCTAACTCGAAAGTTACATACAATTTAGTGCGGACATGCCAAGTTGATCAGCCAGTTAATATGATTATTCTAAACTGATCATTGGTGCTCATTAAGTAAAGGCTCATAAATGAAGCATAATGCATGGCGTCACTCCATTTTGGATAGATTTGATTACTTGGAAGCTTTATCGTATCTAGTTCTGCCTCAAATTTTTCACTTTATAACAAATTCAACTAGCTTAATGTGGGCATTGGATTTGTGTCGTTCTGAGCTCTAAATCAAAAGTTATGGACTATTTCGTGTAGACATGTCAAGTTGATCGTCCAGTTAAAATGATCATTCTAAACTGATTATTGATGCTCATGGAGTAAAATCTTATAAATAACGAATAATCAATGGCATCACGCAGTTAAGGATAGACTGGATTACTTGGACGCTTTGTCGTGTCTATTTTATCTCAAGCTTTTTCAAAATATAGAAGATTGAGCTAGATTAACGTGAGCATTGGATTCGTTCATTCTAAGCTCTAATAAAAAGTTACAGACGATTTAGTGTGGATATGTCAAGTTGATCGGCCAGTCAAAGTTATCACTCTAAACTGATCATTGGTGCTCATTGAGTAAAGTCTTATAAATGAAGCATAATGCATGGACTCATGCAATTTTGGATAGATTTGATTACATGGATGCTTTGTTAATTCTTGTTTTGTCTCAAATTTTGTCAAAATATAGAAAATTGAACTAGCTTAATGTGGGCATTGGATTCGTGTCATTATGAGCTTATAAATCAAAAGTTATGGATGATTTAGTGCTGGTATGTCAAGTTGAGCGGCCAGTTAAAATGATCATTCTAAACTGATCATTGGTGCTCATTGAGTAAAAGCTTATAAATGAAGAATAATTAATGGCATCAGGCAGTTTGGGATAGACTGGATTACTTGGACTCTCTCTCGTATGTATTTTTGTCACAATATAGAAATTGAGCTAGATAAACGTGGGCACTGGATTCGTGTCATTATGAGATCTAAATAAAAATTTATGGGTGATTTAGTGTGTACAAGTCTAGTTCATCGACTAGTTAAAATGATCATTCTAAACTGATTATTGGTGCTTATTGAGTAAAGGCTTAAAAATGTACATAATGCATGGCATCACACAATTCAAGATATATTGGATTACTTGGACAATTTTTTATATCTATTTTTGTCTCAAATTTTGTTACAGTATAGATAATTGAGCTAGCTTAACGTGGGCATTGGATTCGTGTCATTCGGAGCACTAAACAAAAATTGTTGGACGACTTAGTGCGGACATGTCAAGTTGATTGGCCTGTTAAAGTGATCATTCTAAACTGATCATTGGTGCTCTTTAAGTAAAGGCTTATAAATGAAGCATGAAGCATGACATCACGTAGTTTGGGATAGATTTCATTATTGGGAAGATTTTTCTTTTCTATTTTTATGTCAAATTTCGTCAAAATATAGAAAATTGAGGTAGCTTAACGTGGGCATTGGATTCGTATCATTCTGAGCTATAAATCGAAAGTTACGGACGATTTATTGCGGACATGTCAACTTGATCTTTGGTGTTGATTGAGTAAAGACTTATAAATGAAGCATAATGCATGACATCACACAGATTTTAATAGATTGGGTTACTTGTATGCTTTGTCGTATCTATTTCTGTCTCAAATTTTTTCATAATATAGAAAATTGATCTAGCTTAACGTGGACATTGGATTCTTGTCATTATGAGCTCTAAATCAAAAGTTACAGACAATTTGGTGCAAAAATGTCAAGTTGATCGACCAATTAAAAAGTGATCATTCTAAGCTGATCATTAGTGGTCATTAAGTAAAGGCTTATAAATGAAGCATAAATCATGACATGATGTAGTTTGGGAAAGATTTGATCACTTGGATGCTTTGTCATCTCTATTTTGTCTCAAGTTTTGTCAAAATATAGAAAATTGAGGTAGCTTAACGTGGGCATTGGATTCGTGTCATTCTAATCACTTAATCAAATGTTATGGACGATTTAGTGTGGATATGTCAAATTGATCAGCTAGTTAATAAAGTTATTCTAAACTGATCATTGGTGCTAGTTGAGCCAGGCTTATAAATGAAGTATAATGCATGAAATCACGTAATTTTGGATAGATTTGATTATTTGGACGCATTGTCGTATCTAGTTTTGCCTCAAATTTTGTCAAAATATACAAAATTGAACTAGCTTAATGTGGGCATTGGATTCGTCATTCTGAGCTATAAATCAAAAGTTACGGACGATCATTGGATTCGTCATTCTGAGCATGTCAAGTTGATCGGCCAGTTAACATGATCATTCTAAACTGATCATTGGTGCTCATTGAGCACAAGCTTATAAATGAAGAATAATGCATGGCATCACGCATTTTGGGATAGACTGGATTAATTGGACGATTTGTCATATCTATTTTTGTCTCAAATTTTATCACAATATAGAAAATTGAGCTACCTTAACGTGGGCATTGAATTCGTGTCATTATGAGATCTTTATGAAAAGTTACGAACGATTATTGCTGAAATGTCTAGTTGTTCGCTAGTTAAAGTGATCATTATAAAATGATAAATGGTGCTGATTGAGTAAAGGCTTATAAATGACGCATAATGCATGGCATCATACAGTTTTAGATAGACTGGATTTCTTGGACGCTTGTTTGTATATAGTTTTGTCTCAAATTTTGTTACAATGTAGATAATTGAGCTAGCATAACATGGACATTGTATTCGTGTCATTCAGAGCTCGAAATCAAAAGTTCCGGACAACTTAGTGCAAACATGTCAATTGATCGACAAGTTAAAGTTATAATTCTAAACCGATCATTGATGCCCATTGAGTAAAAGCTTATAAATGAAGAGTTAGGAATGGCATCACGCAGTTAAGGATAGACTGGATTACTTTGACGCTTTGTCACCACAATTTTATCTCAAGATTTTTCAAAATATAGAAAATTGAGCTAGCTTAACGTGGGTATTGGATTCGTGCCATTTTAAGCTCTAAATCAAATGTTACAGACGATTTATGCGGACATGTCAAGTTGATCTGCCAGTTAAAGTGATCATTTTAAACTGATCATTGGTGCTTATTGAGAAAAGGCTAATAAATGAAGCATAATGCATGGAATCACGCAATTTTGGATAGATTTGATTACTTGGACGCTTTGTTGTATATAGTTTTGTCTCAAATTTTATCAAAATATAGAAAATTGAACTAGCTTAATATGGGCATTAGATTCGTGTCATTCTGAGCTATAAATCAAAAGTTACGAACAATTTAGTGCAGGCATGTCAAGTTGATCTACCTTGACTTGCCTGCACTAATATAGAAAATTGAGCTACCTTAACGTGGGCATTGGATTCGTGTCATTATGAGAACTTTATCAAAAGTTACGAACGATTATTGCAGAAATGTCTAGTTGTTTGCCAGTTAAAGTGATCATTCTAAAATGATAAATGGTGCTCATTGAGTAAAGGCTTATAAATGACGCATAATGCATGGCATCATACAGTTTTAGATAGACTGGATTACTTGGACGCTTGTTTGTATATAGTTTTGTCTCAAATTTTGTTACAATGTAGATAATTGGGCTAGCATAACATGGACATTGTATTCGTGTCATTCAGAGCTCGAAATCAAAAGTTCCGGACAACTTAGTGCAAACATGTCAATTGATCGACCTGTTAAAGTAATAATTCTAAACCGATCATTGATGCCCATTGAGTAAAAGCTTATAAATGAAACAGTTAAGGATAGATTGGATTACTTTGACGCTTTGTCGCCACTATTTTATCTCAAGTTTTGTCAAAATATAGAAAATTGAGCTAGCTTAACGTGGGTATTGGATTCGTGCCATTTTAAGCTCTAAATCAAATGTTAAATACGATTTATTGCGGACATGTCAAGTTGATCTGCTAGTTAAAGTGATCATTTCAAACTATTCATTGGTGCTTATTGAGTAAAGGCTAATATATGAAGCATAATGCATGGAATCACGCAATTTTGGATAGATTTGATTACTTGGACGCTTTGTTGTATACAGTTTTGTCTCAAATTTAATCAAAATATAGAAAATTGAACTAGCTTAATATGGGCATTAGATTCGTGTCATTCTGAGCTATAAATCAAAAGTTACGAACAATTTAGTGCAGGCATGTCAAGTTGATCGGCCAGTTAAAATGATCATTCTAAACTGATGATTGGTGCTCATTGAGTAAAAGCTTATAAATGAAGAATAATACATGGCATCACGCAGTTTGGGATAGACTAGATTACTTGGACGCTTTCTCGTATCTAATTTTGTCTCAAATTTTGTCACAATATAGAACATTGAGCTACCTTAATGTGGGCATTGGATTCGTGTCATTATTTGATCCAAATCAAAATTTACGGATGATTTAGCGCAAAAATGTCACGTTGATCGGCCAGTTAAAATCATCATTATAAAATGATCATTGGTGCTCATTGAGTAAAGGCTTATAAATGAACATAATGCTTGGCATCACATATTTTTAGATAGATTGGATTACTTGGACGCTTTTTTATATCTATTTTTGTCTCAAATTTTGTTACAATATAGATAATTGAGCTAGCTTAACGTGTGCATTGGATTCGTGTCATTCTAAGCTCTAAACCAAAACTGGCGGACGACTTATTGCGGACATGTCAAGTTGATTGGCCTCTTAATATGATTATTCTAAAATGATCATTGGTGCTTATTAAGTAAAGGCTTATAAATGACGCATAATGCATAGTATCACACAGTTTTGGATAGATTTGATAACTTAGACACTTTGTCGTATCTAGTTCTGTCTCAAATTTTGTCACAATATAAAAAATTGAAATAGTTTAACGTGGGCATTGGATTCGTGTCATTGTGAGCTCTAAATCAAAAGTTACAGACCATTTCGTGCAGACATGTCAAGTTGATCGTCAAGTTAAAATGATCATTCTAAAATGGTCATTGGT
This sequence comes from Pugionium dolabratum, assembly GCA_018901945.1. NCBI lineage: Eukaryota > Viridiplantae > Streptophyta > Magnoliopsida > Brassicales > Brassicaceae > Pugionium > Pugionium dolabratum. The sequence continues at coordinate 15,006 of JAEVFF010000268.1, forward strand.
GCTCATTGAGTAAAATCTTATAAATGAAGAATAGTGCATGGCATCACTTGGACGCTTTGTCGTATCTAATTCTGTCTCAAAAATTTTTAAAATATAGAAAATTGAGCTTGGTTAACATGGTCATTTTGAGCTCTAAATCAAAAGTTACGAACAATTTAGTGCAGACATGTCAAGTTGATTGGCCAGTTAATATGATAATTCTAAAGTGATCATTGGTGCTCATTGAGTAAAGGCTTATAAATGAAGCATAATGCATAACATCACACAGTTTTTTGATAGATTGGGTTACTTGGACGTTTTGTCGTATCTATTTCTATCTCAAAACTTTTCTCAATATAGAAAATTGAACTACTTTAACGTGGGCATTGGATTCGTGTCATTCTGAACAATAAGTCAAAAGTTACGAACGAGTTAATGTAGACATGTCAATATAGAAAATTGAGCTAGTTTAACGTGGACATTGGATTCGTGTCATTCTGAGCTCTAAATCAAAAGTTATGGAAGATTTAAGGCGGTCATGTCAATTTGATCGGCTATTTAAAGTGATAATTCTAAACTGATCATTGGTGCTCAATAAGTAAAGGCTTATAAATGAAGCATAAAGCACGGCATGACGTAGTTTGAGATAGATTTGTTTACTTGGACGCTTTGTATTCTCTATTTTTATATCAAATTTTGTCAAAATATAAAAAATTGAGCTAGTCTAACGTGGGCATTGGATTCGTATCATTTTGGGCTCTAAATCAAAAGTGACACACAATTTTTTTCGGACATGTCAAGTTGATCATCCAGTTAATATGATTATTCTAAGCTGATCATGGTGCTCATTGCGTAAAGGCTTATAAATCGAACATAATTCATGACATCACGCAATTTCGGATAGACTAGATTACTTTGACGGTTTGTCATATCTATTTCTGTCTCAAATTTTGACACAATATAGAAAATTGATCAAGCTTAACGTGGGCATCGGATTTGTCTCATTCGGAGATCTGAATCAAATGGTACGCACGATTTAGTGCGGACATGTCAAGTGGATCGGACAATTAAAGTAATCATTCTAAACTGATCATTGGTGCTCATTAAGTAAAGGCTTATAATTGAAGAATAAAGCATGGCAACACGTAGTTTTGGTTAGATTGGATTACTTGAATACTTTGTCGTATCTAGTTCTTTCCCAAATTTTGTCACAATATAGAAAAGTGAGCTAGCTTAACGTGGACATTGGATTCGTGTCATTCTGAGATCTAAACCAAAAGTTACAGACGATTTAATGTGGAAATGTCTAGTAGATCCGTTAGTTAAACTGATCTTTCTAAACAGATCATTGGTACTCATTGAGTAAAAGCTTATAAATGAAACATAAAACATGGCATCACGTAGTTTGGGATAGATTTGATTAGTTGGACGCTTTTTGTCCCTATTTCTATCTCAAATTTTGTCAAAATAGAGAAAATTGAGGTACCTTAACATGGGAACTGGATTCGTATCATTCTGAGCTCTAAGTCGAAAGTTACGGACGATTTAGTGCGGAAATGTCAAGTTGATCGGCCAGTTAATATGATTATCCTAAACTGATCATTCGTACTCATTGAGTAAAGGCTTATGAATGAAGCATAATGCATGGTATCACGCAGTTTTGGATAAATTTGATTACTTGGACCCTTTCTTGTATTTTGTTTTGTCTCAAATTTTGTCACAATATAAAAAAATTGAACGAGCTNGGCATCGGATTCGTCTCATTCGGAGATCTGAATCAAATGGTACGCACGATTTAGTGCGGACATGTCAAGTGGATCGGACAATTAAAGTAATCATTCTAAACTGATCATTGGTGCTCATTAAGTAAAGGCTTATAATTGAAGAATAAAGCATGGCAACATGTAGTTTTGGTTAGATTGGATTACTTGAATACTTTGTCGTATCTAGTTCTTTCCCAAATTTTGTCACAATATAGAAAAGTGGGCTAGCTTAACGTGGACATTGGATTCGTGTCATTCTGAGATCTAAACCAAAAGTTACAGACGATTTAATGTGGAAATGTCTAGTTGATCCGTTAGTTAAACTGATCTTTCTAAACAGATCATTGGTACTCATTGAGCGAAGGCTTATAAATGAAACATAAAACATGGCATCACGTAGTTTGGGATAGATTTGATTAGTTGGACGCTTTTCGTCCCTATTTCTATCTCAAATTTTGTCAAAATAGAGAAAATTGAGGTACCTTAACATGGGAACTGGATTCGTATCATTCTGAGCTCTAAGTCGAAAGTTACGGACGATTTAGTGCGGAAATGTCAAGTTGATCGGCCAGTTAATATGATCATTCGTGCTCATTGAGTAAAGGCTTATGAATGAAGCATAATGCATGGTATCACGCAGTTTTGGTTAGATTTGATTACTTGGACCCTTTCTTGTATTTTGTTTTGTCTCAAATTTTGTCACAATATAAAAAAATTGAACGAGCTTAACGTGGGCCATGGATTCGTGTGATTATGAGCTCTAAATTAGAAGTTATGGACCATTCCATGCAGACATGTCAAGTTGATCAGCTATTTAAAATGATCATTCTGAACGGATCATTGTGCTCATTGAGTAAAAGCTTATAAATGAAGAATAATGCATGGCCTCACGCAGTTTAGGATAGACTGGTTTACTTGGACGCTTTGATGTATCTATTTCTATCTCAAATTTTGTCACAATATAGAAAATTGAGCTAGCTTAACGTGGCCACTGGATTCGTGTGATTCTAAGCTCTAAATCAAAACTTATGGACAATTTAGTGTGGTTATGTCAAGTTGATCGGCCAGTTAATATGATCATTATAAAGTGATCATTGGTGCTCATTTAGTGAAGGCTTATAAATGAACCATATTGCATGAAATCACATAGCTTTGATAGATTGGGTTACTTGGACACTTTTTCGTATCTATTTCTATCTCAAATTTTGTCTTAATATAGAAAACTGAACTAGTTTAACGTGGGCATTGGATTCGTGTTATTCTGAACTATAAGTCAAAAGTTATGGACGAGTTAGTGTAGACATGTCAAGTTGACCGGCCAATTGAAATGATTATTTTAAACTGATCATCGGTGCTCATTGAGTAAAAGCATATAAATGAAGCATAATGCATGGCATCACGTAGTTTGGGATAGACAAGATTACTTGGATGGTTTTTCATATCTATTTATGTCTCAAATTTTGTCACAGTATAGAAAATTGAGCTAGTTTAACGTGGGCATTGGATTCATGTCATTCTGAGCTATAAAATAAAAGTTACGGACGATTTAGTGTGGGCTTGTCATGTTGATCGGTTAGTTAATATGATCATTATAAATTGATCATTGGTGCTCATGAGTAAAGGCTTATAAATGAAACATAATGCATGACATTACGCTGATTTGGATAGATGGGATTAGTTGGATGCTTTGTCGAAGCAATTTTAGTCTTAAATTTTATCACAATAGAGAAAATTGAGCTAGATTACCATGGGCATTGGATTCGTGTCATTCGGAGATCTAAATCAAAAGTTACAGACGATTTAACGCGGACCAGTCTAGTTGATCGGGCAGTTAAAGTGATCATTCTAAACTAATAATTGGTGCTAATTGAGTAAAGGCTTATAAATGAAGCATAATGCATGACATCACACAGTTTTAGATAGATTGGATTTCTTGGACGCTTTTTCGTATCTATTTTTGTCTCAAATTTTGTTACACATATATAATTGAAATAGCTTAACGGGGGCATTGGATTCGTATTATTCTGAGCTCAAAATCAAAAGTTACAGACGATTTAGTGCAGACATGTTAAGTTGATTGGCCAGTTAAAATGATCATTCTAAACTAATCATTGGTGCCCATTAGGTAAAGACTTATAAATGAAGTATAAAGCATGGAATTTCACAGTTTAGGATAGAATGTATTAGTAGGCCACTTTGTCACTGGATTACTTGGACGCTTTGTCCTATCTATTTCTATCTCAAATTTTGTCACAATATAGAAAATTGAGCTAGCTTAACGTTGGCATTTAATTCATGTTATTATGAGCTATAAATCAAAAGTTATGGACGATTTAATGTGGACATGTCATGTTGATCGGCCAGTTAATATGATCATTCTAAATTGATCAATCGTGCTCAATGAGTAAAGACTTATAACTGAAGCATAATACATGACATTACACAGTTTTGGATAGATTGGATTATGTGGACGCTTTGTCGAAGAAATTTTAGTCCTAAATTTTATCACAATATAGAAAATTGAGCTAGTTTAACATGGGCATTAGATTCGTGTCAATCTGAGCTCTAAATCAAAAGTTACAGCCGATTTAGTGCGGACTTGTCAAGTTGATCGGCCAGTTAATATGATTATTCTAAACTTATCATTGGTGCTCATTGAGTAAAGGGTTATAAATGCATCATAATGCATGTCATCATGCAGTTTAGGATAGATTGGACTACTTGGATGCTTTGTCATATCTATTTCCGTCTCAAATTCTGTCACAATACAGAAAATTGAGCTGGCTAAATGTAAGGATTGGATTTGTGTCATTCTACGCTCTAAATAAAAAACTACCAACGATTTGTCGAAGTCATTTCAAATTGATTGGCCAGTTAAAATGATCATCCTAAACTAATTATTGGTGCTCAATGAGTAAAGGCTTATAAATGAAGCATAATGCATGGGATCACGCAGTTTTGGATAGATTGGAATACTTGGATGCTTTGCCGTATCTACATTTGCCTAAAATTTTGTGTCGATATAGAAAACTGAGCTAGCACAACGTCGGCATTGGATTCGTTTCGTTATGAGCTCTCATTCAAAAGTTACGGGCGATTTAGTGCAAACATGTCAAGTTGATCGGCCAGTTAATATGATCATTCTAAACTGTTCATTGGTGCTCATTGAGTAAACGCCTATAAATGAAACATAATTCATGACATTACGCAATTTAGGATAGATTGGATTACTTGGACGCTTCGTCGAAGAAATTTTATAACAATATAGAAATTTGAGCTAGCTTAACATGGGCATTGGGTACGTGTCATTCCAAGCTCTAAATCAAAAGTTACGAACGATTTATTGCGGAAATGCCAAGTTGATCGGCCAGTTAATATGATTATTCTAAACTGATCATTGGTGCTCATTGAGTAAAGGATTATAAAGGAAGCATAATAAATGGCATCATGCAGTTTTGGATAGATTGCATGTCGCCGTTTTGGATAGAATGGATTACTTGGCCGCTTTGACGTATCTATTTCTGTCTCAAATTTTGTTTCAATATATAAAATGAACTAGCTTAACATAGGCATTGGATTCGTGTCATTCTGAGCTATAAAACAAAAGTTACGGACGATTTAGTGTGTACATGTCATGTTGATCTGCCAGTTAATATGATCATTTTAGAATGATCATTGCTACTACTTGAGTAAAGGCTTATAAATGATGCATATTGCATGACATTATGAGGTTTGATATAGATTAAATTACTTGGACGTTTTGTCGAAGTAGTTTTATTCTTAAATTTTATCACAATATAAAAAATTTAACTAGCTTAACGTGGGCATTGGATTCGTGTCATTCTTATAAACCAAAATTTACGAACGATTTAGTGCAAACATGTCAAGTTGATCGAGCTTAACGTGGGCATTGGATTCGTGTCATTCAGAGCACTAAATAATGAATTACGGACGATTTAGTGCATACATGTCAAGTTCATAGGACAGTTAAAATGATTATTCTAAACTGATCATTGGTGCACATTGAGTAAAAGCCTATAAATTAATAATAATGCATGGCATAACTCAGTTTTGGATAGACTGGATTACTAGGACGCTTTGTCGTATATATTTCCGTCTCAAATTTTGTCACAGTATAGAAAGTTGAGCTAGCTTAATGTGGGCATCGGATTCGTGTCAATCTCAGCAAGAAATCAAAAGTTATGGACGATTTATCGTAGACATGTCATGTTGATCGGCCAGTTAATATGATTATTCTAAACTGATCATTGGTGCTAGTTCAGTAAAGACATTACACAGTTTTGGATAGATTGGATTACTTGGAAGCTTTTTCGAAGCAATTTTAAATTTTTATTTTTGTATAGAAAATTAAGCTAGTTTAACGTGGGCATTGGATTCGTGTCGTTCTGAGCTCTAAATCAAAAGTTATAGACGATTTACTGCGAACTTGTCAACTTGATCGGCCAGTTAATTTGATTATTCTAAACTGACCATTGCTGCTCATTGAGTAAAGGCTTATAAATGAAGCATAATGCATGACATCACGCAGTTTTGGATAGATTACATTACTTGGACGCTTTGTCGTATATATTTCTACCATAAATTTTCTCACAATATAGAAATTTAAACTAGTTTAACGTGGGCATTGGATTCGTGTCATTCAGAGCTATAAATCATAAGTTATGGACGGTTTAGTGCAAACATGTCAAGTTGATTGGCTAGTTCAAATGATCATTATAAACTAATTATTAGTGCTAATTGATTAAAAGCTGATAAATAAAGAATAATGGATGGCATCACGCAGTTTAGGATAGACTGGATTACTTGAACGCTTTTTCGTATCTATTTCTATCTCAAATTTTGTCATAGTATAGAAAATTGAGCTAGATTAAAGTGGGCATTGGATTCATGTCATTATGTGTACTAAATCAAAAGTTACCGACGATTTAGTGCAAACATGTCAAGTTGATCGGTCAGTTAATATGATTATTCTAAACTCATCATTAGTGGGCATTGAGTAAAGGCTTAAAAATGAAACATAATGCATGGCATCACGCAATCTTGGATAGATTGATTTACTTGGACGCTTTGTCGTATCTAGTTCTGTCTCAATTTTGTCACAATATAGAAAATTGAACTAGCTTAGCATGGGCATTGGATTCGTTTCATTCTAAGCTATAAATCAAAAGTTACATACGATTTAATGGTGACATATCAAGTTGATCGGCCAGTTAAAATGATCATTCTCAACTAATCATTGGTGCTCATTGAGTAAAAGCTTATACATAAAGAATAATGGATGGCATCACGCAGTTTGGAATATACTGGATTACTTGGAAGCTTTTTCGTATCTATTTCTATCTCAAATTTTGTCATAGTATAGAAAATTGAGCTAGCTTAACGTGGCATTGGATTCGTGTCATTATGAGCTCTAATTCAAAAGTTACTGACGATTTACTGTGGACATGTCAAGTTGATCAGCCAGTTAATATGATCATTCTAAACTGATCATTGTAGTTCATTGAGAAAAGGCTTACAAATGAAGCATAATGCAATACATCATGCAGTTTGGGATAGATTGGATTACTTGGACGCTTTGTCGTATCTATTTCTGTATCAAGTATTGTCTCAATATAGAAAATTGAGCTAAATGAACGTGGGCATTGTATTCATGTCATTCTAAGCTCTAAATCAAAAGTTACAGACGATTTACTACAGACATGTCAAGTTGATCGGCGAGTAAAAATGATCATTCTAAACTGATCATTGGTGCTTATTGAGTAAAGGCTTATAAATGAAGCATATTGCATGACATCATGCAGTTTGGGATAGATTGGATTACTTGGACACTTTGTCGTTTCTATTTCTGTCTCAAATATTTTCTCAATATTGAAAATTGAGCTAAATCAACGTGGGCATTGGATTCGTGTCCTTCAGAGCTCTAAATCAAAAGTTACAAAAGATTTATTTTAGATATGTCAAGTTGATCGGCCAGTTAAAATGATCATTCTAAATTGATTATTGGTGCTCAATGTGTAAAGGCCTATGAATAAAGTATAATGTATGGCATCACATAGTTTGGGATAGATTTGATTACTTGGACGCTTTGTCCTATCTATGTCTATCTCAAATATTGTCTAAATATAGAAAATTGAGATTAATCAACATGGGCATTGGATTGGTTTCATTATGAGCTTTAAATCAAAAGATATGGACGATTTACTGCAGACATGTCAAGTTGATCGGCCAGATAAAATGATCATTCTAAACTGATCATTGGTGCTCATTGAGTAAAGGCTTATAAATGAAGCACAATGCATTCCATCTCTTAGTTTGGGATAAAATGGATTACTTGGGCACATTGTCGTATCTATTTTTGTCTCAAATTTTGTCCCAATACAGAAAATTGAACTATTTTAATGTGGGCATTGGATTCTTTACATTCTAAGCTATAAAGCAAAAGTTACGGACGATTTAATGCATACCTGTCAAGTTGATCGACCTGTTATAATGATCATTCTAAACTGATCATTGGTGCCCATTGAGTAAAAGCTTATAAATGAAGAATAATGCATGGCATGACGCAGTTTGGGATAGACTGGATTACTTGCACGCTTGTCGTATCTATTTTCGTCTCAAATTTTGTTACAATATAGAAAATTGAGCTACCATAACGTGGGCACTGGATTCGTGTCATTCAACACTCTAAATAAATATGGACGATTTAGTGTGGATATGTCAAATTGATCGGCCAGTTAATATGATCATTCTAAACTTATCATTGCTGCTCATTGAGTAAATGCTTATAAATGAAGCATAATGCATGACATCACATAGTTGTGGATACATCGGATTACTTGGACGCTTTGTCATATCTAATTCTGTCTCAATTTTTGTCTCAATATAGAAAATTGAACTAGCTTCACGTGGGCATTGGATTCTTGTCATTCTGCGCTACAAATCAAAACTTACGAACGATTTGGGAAGACATGTCCACTTGATCGACCAGTTAAAATGATCATTATAAAAAGATCATTGGTGCTCATTGAGTAAAGGCCTATAAATAAAGCATAATGGTGGCATCACACAGTTTGGGATAGATTGGGTTACTTAGACGTTTGTCGTATCTATTTCTGTTTCAAACAATGTCTCAATATAGAAAATTGAGCTAAATCAACGTGAGCATTGGATTCGTGTCATTCTGAGCTATATATCAAAAGTTAGGGACAACTTACTGCACATGTCATGTTGATCGGCCATTTAAAATGATCATTCTAAACTGGTCATTGGTGCTCATTGAGTAAAAGCTCATAAATGAAGCATAATGCATGACATCTCGCAGTTTTGTATAGAATGGAGTACTTGGACACTTTGTTGTAATTTGTATCAAATTTTGTCTCAATAGAGAAAATTGAACTAGCTTAATGTGGGCACTGGATTCATGTAATTCTGAGTAATCAATCAAAAGTTACGGAAGATTTAGTGCAGACATGTCAAGTTGATAGACAAGTTAAAATGATTATTCTAAGGTGATCATTGGTGCTCGTTGAGTAAAAGCTTATAAATGAAGAATAATGCATGTCATCACGCAGTTTGTGATAGAATGGATTTTTTCTACGCTTTGTCGTATCTATTTCTGTCTCAAATTTTTTCACAATATAGAAAACTGAGCTAGATTAACGTTGGCATTGAATCCATGTCATTTTTAACTTTAAATCAAAAGTTCTGTACGATTTAGCGTGGACAGGTCATGTTGCTCGGCCAGTTAATATGCTTATTCTAAACTGATCATTGGAGCTCATTGAGTAAAGGCTTATAAATGAAGCATAATGCATGACATTACGCAGTTCTGCATATATTGTATTACTTGGACGACTTGTCGAAGCAATTTTAGTCTTAAATTTTATCACAATATAGAAAATTGAGCTAGATTAAAGTGGGCATTGGATTCATGTCATTATGTGCGCTAAATCAAAAGTTACCGACAATTTATTGCGAACATGTCAAGTTGATCGGTCAGTTAATATGATTATTCTAAACTCATCATTAGTGGGCATTGAGTAAAGGCATAAAAATGAAACATAATGCATGGTATCACGCAGTCTTGGATAGATTGAATTACTTGGACGCTTTGTCGTATCTAGTTCTGTCTCAATTTTGTCACAATATAGAAAATTGAACTAGCTTAGCGTGGGGATTGGATTCGTGTCATTCTAAGCTATACATCAAATGTTACATACGATTTAATGGTGACATATCAAGTTGATCGGCCAGTTAAAATGATCATTCTCAACTAATCATTGGTGCTCATTGAGTAAAAGCTTATACATAAAGAATAATGGATGGCATCACGCAGTTTGAATATACTGGATTACTTGGACGCTTTTTCGTATCTATTTCTATCTCAAATTTTGTCATAGTATAGAAAATTGAGCTAGCTCAACGAGGCATTGGATTCGTGTCATTATGAGCTCTAATTCAAAAGTTATTGTGGACATGTCAAGTTGATCAGCCAGTTAATATGATCATTCTAAACTGATCATTGTAGTTCATTGAGAAAAGGCTTTCAAATGAAGCATAATGCAATACATCATGCAGTTTGGGATAGATTGGATTACTTGGACGCTTTGTCGTATCTATTTCTGTCTCAAATATTTTATAAATATAGAAAATTGAGATTAATCAACATGGGCATTGGATTGGTTTCATTATGAGCTTTAAATCAAAAGATACGGACGATTTACTGCAGACATGTCAAGTTGATCGGCCAGATAAAATGATCATTCTAAACTGATCATTGGTGCTCATTGAGTAAAGGCTTATAAATGAAGCACAATGCATGCCATCTCTTAGTTTGGGATCAAATGGATTACTTGGGCACATTGTCGTATCTATTTTTGTCTCAAATTTTGTCCCAATACAGAAAATTGAACTATTTTAACATGGGCATTGGATTCTTTACATTCTAAGCTATAAAGCAAAAGTTACGGACGATTTAATGCATACCTGTCAAGTTGATCGACCTGTTAAAATGATCATTCTAAACTGGTCATTGGTGCCCATTGAGCAAAAGCTTATAAATGAAGAATAATGCATGGCATGACGCAGTTTGGGATAGACTGGATTACTTGCACGCTTGTCGTATCTATTTTCGTCTCAAATTTTGTTACAATACAGAAAATTGAGATACCATAACGTGGGCACTGGATTCGTGTAATTCTACGCTCTAAATAAATATGGACGATTTAGTGTGGATCTGTCAAATAGATCGGCCAGTTAATATGATCATTCTAAACTTATCATTCCTGCTCATTGAGTAAATGCTTATAAATGAAGCATAATGCATGACATCACGTAGTTGTGGATACATTGGATTACTTGGACGCTTTGTCATATATACTTTTGTCTCAATTTTTGTCTCAATATAGAAAATTGAACTAGCTTCACGTGGGCATTGGATTCTTGTCATTCTAAGCTACAAAAAAAAACTTATGAACGATTTGGGAAGACATGTCCACTTGATCGACCAGTTAAAATGATCATTATAAAAAGATCATTAGTGCTCATTGAGTAAAGGCCTATAAACAAAGCATAATGGTGGCATCACACAGTTTGGATAGATTGGATTACTTAGAAGTTTGTCGTATCTATTTCTGTTTCAAACACTGTCTCAATATAGAAAATTAAGCTAAATCAACGTGAGCATTGGATTCGTGTCATTCTGAGCTATATATCAAAAGTTAGGGAAAACTTACTGCAGACATGTCATGTTGATCGGCCATTTAAAATGATCATTCTAAACTGGTCATTGGTGCTCATTGAGTAAAAGCTCATAAATGAAGCATAATGCATGACATCTCGCAGTTTTGTATAGAATGGATTACTTGGACGCTTTGTTGTAATTTGTATCAAATTTTTACTCAATAGAGAAAATTGAACTAGCTTAATGTGGGCACTGGATTCATGTAATTCTGAGTAATCAATCAAAAGTTACGGAAGATTTAGTGCAGACATGTCAAGTTGATAGACAAGTTAAAATGATTATTCTAAAGTGATCATTGGTGCTCGTTGAGTAAAAGCTTATAAATGAAGAATAATGCATGTCATCACGCAGTTTGTGATAGAATGGATTTTTTCTACGATTTGTCGTATCTATTTCTGTCTCAAATTTTTCACAATATAGAAAACTGAGCTAGATTAACGTTGGCATTGAATCCATGTCATTTTTAACTTTAAATCAAAAGTTCTGTACGATTTAGCGTGGACAGGTCATGTTGATCGGCCAGTTAATATGCTTATTCTAAACTGATCATTGGAGCTCATTGAGTAAAGGCTTATAAATGAAGCATAATGCATGACATTACGCAGTTTTGCATATATTGGATTACTTGGACGCCTTGTCGAAGCAATTTTAGTCTTAAATTTTATCACAATATAGAAAATTGAGCTAAATTAAAGTGGGCATTGGATTCATGTCATTATGTGCACTAAATCAAAAGTTACCGACGATTTAGTGCAAATATGTCACGTTGATCGGTCAGTTAATATGATTATTCTAAACTCATCATTAGTGGGCATTGAGTAAAGGCTTAAAATTGAAACATAATGCATGGCATCACGCAGTCTTGGATAGATTGAATAACTTGGACGCTTTGTCGTATCTAGTTCCGTCTCCATTTTTTGTCACAATATAGAAAATTGAACTAGCTTAGCGTGGGCATTGGATTCGTGTCAGTCTAAGCTATAAATCAAAAGTTACATACGATTTAATGGTGACATATCAAGTTGATCGGCCAGTTAAAATGATCATTCTCAACTAATCACTGGTGCTCATTGAGTAAAAGCTTATACATAAAGAATAATGGATGGCATCACGCAGTTTGGAATATACTGGATTACTTGGACGCTTTTTCGTATCTATTTCTATCTCAAATTTTGTCATAGTATAGAAAATTGAGCTAGCTTAATGTGGCATTGGATTCGTGTCATTATGAGCTCTAATTCAAAAGTTACTGACGATTTACTGTGGACATGTCAAGTTGATCAGCCAGTTAATATGATCATTCTAAACTGATCATTGTAGTTCATTGAGAAAAGGCTTACAAATGAAGCATAATGCAATACATCATCCAGTTTGGGATAGATTGGATTACTTGGACGCTTTGTCGTATCTATTTCTGTATCAAGTATTGTCTTAATATAGAAAATTGAGCTAAATGAACGTGGGCATTGGATTCATGTCATTCTAAGCTCTAAATCAAAAGTTACAGACGATTTACTACAGACATGTCAAGTTGATCGGCGAGTAAAAATGATCATTCTAAACTGATCATTGGTGCTTATTGAGTAAAGGCTTTTAAATGAAGCATATTGCATGACATCATGCAGTTTGGGATAGATTGGATTACTTGGACACTTTATCGTTTCTATTTCTGTCTCAAATATTGTCTCAATATTAAAAATTGAGCTAAATAAAGGTGGGCATTGGATTCGTGTCCTTCAGAGCTCTAAATCAAAAGTTACAAATGATTTATTGTAGATATGTCAAGTTGATCGGCCAGTTAAAATGATCATTCTAAATTGATTATTGGTGCTCATTGTGTAAAGGCCTATGAATAAAGTATAATGCATGGCATCACATAGTTTGGGATAGACTTGATTACTTGGACGCTTTGTCCTATCTATGTATGTCTCAAATATTGTCTAAATATAGAAAATTGAGATTAATCAACATGGGCATTGGATTGGTTTCATTATGAGCTTTAAATCAAAAGATACGGACGATTTACTGCAGACATGTCAAGTTGATCGGCCAGATAAAATGATCATTCTACACTGATCATTGGTGCTCATTGAGTAAAGGCTTATAAATGAAGCACAATGCATGCCATCTCTTAGTTTGGGATAAAATGGATTACTTGGGCACATTGTCGTAACTATTTTTGTCTCAAATTTTGTCCCAATACAGAAAATTGAACTTTTTTAACGTGGGCATTGGATTCTTTACATTCTAAGCTATAAAGCAAAAGTTACGGACGATTTAATGCATACCTGTCAAGTTGATCGACCTGTTAAAATGATAATTCTAAACTGATCATTGGTGCCCATTGAGTAAAAGCTTATAAATGAAGAATAATGCATGGCATGACGCAGTTTGGGATAGACTGGATTACTTGCACGCTTGTGGTATCTATTTTCGTCTCAAATTTTGTTACAATATAGAAAATTGATCTACCATAACGTGGGCACTGGATTCGTGTCCTTCTACGCTCTAAATAAATATGGACGATTTAGTGTGGATATGTCAAATTGATCGGCCAGTTAATATGATCATTCTAAACTTATCATTGCTGCTCATTGAATAAATGCTTATAAATGAAGCATAATGCATGACATCACGTAGTTTTGGATACATTGGATTACTTGGACGCTTTGTCATATCTATTTCTGTCTCAATTTTTGTCTCAATATAGAAAATTGAACTAGCTTCACGTGGGCATTGGATTCTTGTCATTCTAAGCTACAAATCAAAACTTATGAACGATTTGGAAAGACATGTCCACTTGATCGACCAGTTAAAATGATCATTATAAAAAGATCATTGGTGCTCATTGAGTAAAGGCCTATATATAAAGCATAATGGTGGCATCACACAGTTTGGGATAGATTGGATTACTTAGACGTTTGTCGTATCTATTTCTGTTTCAAACACTGTCTCAATATAGAAAATTGAGCTAAATCAACGTGAGCATTGGATTCGTGTCATTCTGAGCTATATATCAAAAGTTAGGGACAACTTACTGCAGACATGTCATGTTGATCGGCCATTTAAAATGATCATTCTAAACTGGTCATTGGTGCTCATTGAGTAAAAGCTCATAAATGAAGCATAATGCATGACATCTCGCAGTTTTGTATAGAATGGATTACATGGATGCTTTGTTGTAATTTGTATCAAATTTTGTCTCAATAGAGAAAATTGAACTAGCTTAATGTGTGCACTGGATTCATGTAATTCTGAGTAATCAATCAAAAGTTACGGAAGATTTAGTGCAGACATGTCAAGTTGATAGACTAGTTAAAATGATTATTCTAAAGTGATCATTGGTGCTCATTGAGTAAAAGCTTATAAATGAAGAATAATGCATGTCATCACGCAGTTTGTGATAGAATGGATTTTTTCTATGCTTTGTAGTATCTATTTCTGTCTCAAATTTTTTCACAATATAGAAAACTGAGCTAGATTAATGTTGGCATTGAATCCATGTCATTTTTAACTTTAAATCAAAAGTTCTGTACGATTTAGCGTGGACAGGTCATGTTGATCGGCCAGTTAATATGCTTATTCTAAACTGATCATTGGAGCTCATTGAGTAAAGGCTTATAAATGAAGCATAATGCATGACATTACGCAGTTTTGCATATATTGGATTACTTGGACGCCTTGTCGAAGCAATTTTAGTCTTAAATTTTATCACAATATAGAAAATTGAGCTAGATTAAAGTGGGCATTGGATTCATGTCATTATGTGCACTAAATCAAAAGTTACCGATGATTTAGTGCGAACATGTCAAGTTGATCGGTCAGTTAATATGATTATTCTAAACTCATCATTAGTGGGCATTGAGTAAAGGCTTAAAAATGAAACATAATGCATGGCATCACGCAGTCTTGGATAGATTGAATTACTTGGACGCATTGTCGTATCTAGTTCTGTCTCAAATTTGTCACAATATAGAAAATTAAACTAGTTTAGCGTGGGCATTGGATTCGTGTCACTCTAAGCTATAAATCAAAAGTTACATACGATTTAATGGTGACATATCAAGTTGATCTGCCAGTTAAAATGATCATTCTCAACTAATCATTGGTGCTCAATGAGTAAAAGCTTATACATAAAGAATAATGGATGGCATCACACAGTTTGGAATATACTGGATTACTTGGACACTTTGTCGTATCTATTTCTGTCTCAAATTTATTCACAATATAGAAAATTGAGCTAGCTTAACATGGGCATTGGATTCGTGTCATTCTGAACTCTAATTCAAAAGTTACGGACGATTTAGTGTGGAAATGTCAAGTTGATCGGCCAGTTAATATGATCATCCTAAACTGATCATTGGTGCTCATTGAGTAAAGGCTTATAAATGAAGCATAATGCATGGCATCACACAGTTTTTGATAGAATGGATTANGTGTGGGCTTGTCATGTTGATCGGTCAGTTAATATGATCATTATAAATTGATCATTGGTGCTCATGAGTAAAGGCTTATAAATGAAGCATAATGCATGACATTACGCTGATTTGGATAGATGGGATTAGTTGGACGCTTTGTTGAAGCAATTTTAGTCTTAAATTTTATCACAATAGAGAAAATTGAGCTAGATTACTATGGGCATTGGATTCGTGTCATTCGGAGATCTAAATCAAAAGTTACGGACGATTTAACGCGGACCAGTCTAGTTGATCGAGCAGTTAAAGTAATAATTGGTGCTAATTGAGTAAAGGCTTATAAATGAAGCATAATGCATGACATCACACAGTTTTAGATAGATTGGATTTCTTGGACGCTTTTTCGTATCTATTTTTGTCTCAAATTTTGTTACACATATATAATTGAAATAGCTTAACGTAGGCATTGGATTCGTATTATTCTGAGCTCAAAATCAAAAGTTACAGACGATTTAGTGTAGACATGTCAAGTTGATTGGCCAGTTAAAGTGATCATTCTAAACTAATCATTGGTGCCCATTAGGTAAAGACTTATAAATGAAGTATAAAGCATGGAATTTCACAGTTTAGGATAGAATGTATTACTAGGCCACTTTGTCACTGGATTACTTGGACGCTTTGTCCTATCTATTTCTGTCTCAAATTTTTTCACAATATAGAAAATTGAGGTAGCTTAACGTGGGCATTTAATTCATGTTATTATGAGCTATAAATCAAAAGTTATGGACGATTTAATGTGGACATGTCATGTTGATCGGCCAGTTAATATGATCATTCTAAATTGATCAATCATGCTCAATGAGTAAAGACTTATAACTGAAGCATAATGCATGACATTACACAGTTTTGGATAGATTGGATTACGTGGACGCTTTATCGAAGAAATTTTAGTCCTAAATTTTATCACATTATAGAAATTGAGCTAGGTTAACGTGAACATTAGATTCGTGTCAATCTGAGCTCTAAATCAAAAGTTACGGCCGATTTAGTGCGGACTTGTCAAGTTGATCGGCCAGTTAATATGATTATTCTAAACTTATCATTGGCGCTCATTGAGTAAAGGGTTATAAATGCATCATAATGCATGGCATCATGCAGTTTTGGATAGATTGGACTACTTGGATGCTTTGTCATATCTATTTCCGTCTCAAATTCTGTCACAATACAGAGAATTGAGCTGGCTAAATGTAAGGATTGGATTTGTGTCATTCTGCGCTCTAAATAAAAAATTACCAACGATTTGTCGAAGTCATTTCAAATTGATTGGCCAGTTAAAATGATCATCCTAAACTAATCATTGGTGCTCATTGAGTAAAGGCTTATAAATGGAGCATAATGCATGGGATCACGCAGTTTTGGATAGATTGGAATACTTGGATGCGTTGCCTTATCTATATTTGCCTCAAATTTTGTGTCGATATAGAAAACTGAGCTAGCACAACGTGGGCATTGGATTCGTTTCGTTATGAGCTCTCATTCAAAAGTTACGGGCGATTTAGTGCAAACATGTCAAGTTGATCGGCCAGTTAATATGATCATTCTAAACTGTTCATTGGTGCTCATTGAGGAAACGCCTATACATCAAACATAATTCATGACATTACGCAATTTAGGATAGATTGGATTACTTGGACGCTTTGTCGAAGAAATTTTAACACAATATAGAAAATTGAGCTAGCTTAACATGGGCATTGGGTACGTGTCATTCCAAGCTCTAAATCAAAAGTTACGAATGATTTATTGCCGAAATGCCAAGTTGATCGGCCAGTTAATATGATTATTCTAAACTGATCATTGGTGCTCATTGAGTAAAGGCTTATAAAGGAAGCATAATGAATGGCGTCATGCAGTTTTGGATAGATTACATGTCGCCGTTTGGGATAGAATGGATTACTTGGCCGCTTTGACGTATCTATTTCTGTCTCAAATTTTGTTTCAATATATAAAATGAACTAGCTTAACATGGGCATTGGATTCGTGTCATTCTGAGCTATAAAACAAAAGTTACGGACGATTTAGTGTGTAGATGTCATGTTGATCTGCCAGCTAATATGATCATTTTAGAATGATCATTGCTATTACTTGAGTAAAGGCTTATAAATGATGCATATTGCATGACATTATGAAGTTTGAGATAGATTAAATTACTTGGACGCTTTGTCAAAGTACTTTTATTCTTAAATTTTATCACAATATAAAAAATTGAACTAGCTTAACGTGGGCATTGGATTCGTGTCATTCTTATAAACCAAAATTTACGAATGATTTAGTGCAAACATGTCAAGTTGATCGAGCTTAACGTGGGCATTCGATTCGTGTATTCGGAGCTCTAAATAAAGAATTACGGACGATTTAGTGCATACATGTCAAGTTGATAGGACAGCTAAAATGATTATTCTAAACTGATCATTGGTGCACATTGAGTAAAAGCCTATAAATTAATAATAATGCATGGCATAACTCAGTTTTGGATAGACTGGATTACTAGGACGCTTTGTCGTATATATTTCCGTCTCAAATTTTGTCACAGTATAGAAAATTGAGCTAGCTTAATGTGGGCATCGGATTCGTGTCAATCTCAGCAAGAAATCAAAAGTTATGGACAATTTATCGTGGACATGTCATGTTGATCGGCCAGTTAATATGATTATTCTAAACTGATCAATGGTGCTAGTTCAGTAAAGACCTATAAATGAAGCATAATGCATGACATTACGCAGTTTTTGGATAGATTGGATTACTTGGAAGCTTTTTTGAAGCAATTTTATATTTAAAATTTATCCCAATATAGAAAATTAAGCTAGTTTAACGTGGGCATTGGATTCGTGTCGTTCTGAGCTCTAAATCAAAAGTTATAGACGATTTACTGCGAACATGTGAAGTTGATCGCCTAGTTAATTTGATTATTCTAAACTGACTGCAGACATGTCAAGTTGATCGGCCAGATAAAATGATCATTCTAAACTGATCATTGGTGCTCATTGAGTAAAGGCTTATAAATGAAGCACAATGCATGCCATCTCTTAGTTTGGGATAAAATGGATTACTTGGGCACATTGTCGTATCTATTTTTGTCTCAAATTTTGTCCCAATACAGAAAATTGAACTATTTTAATGTGGGCATTGGATTCTTTACATTCTAAGCTATAAAGCAAAAGTTACGGACGATTTAATGCATACCTGTCAAGTTGATCGACCTGTTATAATGATCATTCTAAACTGATCATTGGTGCCCATTGAGTAAAAGCTTATAAATGAAGAATAATGCATGGCATGACGCAGTTTGGGATAGACTGGATTACTTGCACGCTTGTTGTATCTATTTTTGTCTCAAATTTTGTTACAATATAGAAAATTGAGCTACCATAACGTGGGCACTGGATTCGTGTCATTCAACACTCTAAATAAATATGGACGATTTAGTGTGGATATGTCAAATTGATCGGCCAGTTAATATGATCATTCTAAACTTATCATTGCTGCTCATTGAGTAAATGCTTATAAATGAAGCATAATGCATGACATCACGTAGTTGTGGATACATCGGATTACTTGGACGCTTTGTCATATCTAATTCTGTCTCAATTTTTGTCTCAATATAGAAAATTAAACTAGCTTCACGTGGGCATTGGATTCTTGTCATTCTGAGCTACAAATCAAAACTTACGAACAATTTGGGAAGACATGTCCACTTGATCGACCAGTTAAAATGATCATTATAAAAAGATCATTGGTGCTCATTGAGTAAAGGCCTATAAATAAAGCATAATGGTGGCATCACACAGTTTGGGATAGATTGGGTTACTTAGACGTTTGTCGTATCTATTTGTGTTTCAAACACTGTCTCAATATAGAAAATTGAGCTAAATCAACGTGAGCATTGGATTCGTGTCATTCTGAGCTATATATCAAACGTTAGGGACACCTTACTGCAGACATGTCATGTTGATCGGCCATTTAAAATGATCATTCTAAACTGGTCATTGGTGCTCATTGAGTAAAAGCTCATAAATGAAGCATAATGCATGACATCTCGCAGTTTTGTATAGAATGGAGTACTTGGACACTTTGTTGTAATTTGTATCAAATTTTGTCTCAATAGAGAAAATTGAACTAGCTTAATGTGGGCACTGGATTCATGTAATTCTGAGTAATCAATCAAAAGTTACGGAAGATTTAGTGCAGACATGTCAAGTTGATAGACAAGTTAAAATGATTATTCTAAGGTGATCATTGGTGCTCGTTGAGTAAAAGCTTATAAATGAAGAATAATGCATGTCATCACGCAGTTTGTGATAGAATGGATTTTTTCTACGCTTTGCCGTATCTATTTCTGTCTCAAATTTTTTCACAATATAGAAAACTGAGCTAGATTAACGTTGGCATTGAATCCATGTCATTTTTAACTTTAAATCAAAAGTTCTGTACGATTTAGCGTGGACAGGTCATGTTGATCGGCCAGTTAATATGCTTATTCTAAACTGATCATTGGAGCTCATTGAGTAAAGGCTTATAAATGAAGCATAATGCATGACATTACGCAGTTCTGCATATATTGGATTACTTGGACGCCTTGTCGAAGCAATTTTAGTCTTAAATTTTATCACAATATAAAAAATTGAGCTAGATTAAAGTGGGCATTGGATTCATGTCATTATGTGCGGTAAATCAAAAGTTACCGACGATTTAGTGCGAACATGTCAAGTTGATCGGTCAGTTAATATGATTATTCTAAACTCATCATTAGTGGGCATTGAGTAAAGGCATAAAAATGAAACATAATGCATGGTACTTGGACGCTTTGGATAGATTGAATTACTTGGATAGATTGAATTACTTGGACGCTTTGTCGTATCTAGTTCTGTCTCAATTTTGTCACAATATAGAAAATTGAACTAGCTTAGCGTGGGCATTGGATTCGTGTCATTCTAAGCTATACATCAAATGTTACATACGATTTAATGGTGACATATCAAGTTGATCGGCCAGTTAAAATGATCATTCTCAACTAATCATTGGTCCTCATTGAGTAAAAGCTTATACATAAAGAATAATGGATGGCATCACGCAGTTTGGAATATACTGGATTACTTGGACGCTTTTTCGTATCTATTTCTATCTCAAATTTTGTCATAGTATAGAAAATTGAGCTAGCTCAACGAGGCATTGGATTCGTGTCATTATGAGCTCTAATTCAAAAGTTACTGACGATTTACTGTGGACATGTCAAGTTGATCAGCCAGTTAATATGATCATTCTAAACTGATCATTGTAGTTCATTGAGAAAAGGCTTTCAAATGAAGCATAATGCAATACATCATGCAGTTTGGGATAGATTGGATTACTTGGACGCTTTGTCGTATCTATTTATGTATCAAGTATTGTCTCAATATAGAAAATTGAGCTAAATGAACGTGGGCATTGGATTCATGTCATTCTAAGCTCTAAATCAAAAGTTACAGACGATTTACTACAGACATGTCAAGTTGATCAGCGAGTAAAAATGATCATTCTAAACTGATCATTGGTGCTTATTGAGTAAAGGCTTATAAATGAAGCATATTGCATGACATCACGCAGTTTGGGATAGATTGGATTACTTGGACACTTTGTCGTTTGTATTTCTGTCTCAAATATTGTGTCAATATTGAAAATTGAGCTAAATCAACGTGGGCATTGGATTCGTGTCCTTCAGAGCTCTAAATCAAAAGTTACAAATGATTTATTGTAGATATGTCAAGTTGATCGGCCAGTTAAAATGATCATTCTAAATTGATTACTGGTGCTCATTGTGTAAAGGCCTATGAATAAAGTATAATGCATGGCATCACATAGTTTGGGATAGATTTGATTACTTGGACGCTTTGTCCTATCTATGTCTGTCTCAAATATTTTATAAATATAGAAAATTGAGATTAATCAACATGGGCATTGGATTGGTTTCATTATGAGCTTTAAATCAAAAGATACGGACGATTTACTGCAGACATGTCAAGTTGATTGGCCAGTTAAAATGATCGTTCTAAACTGATCATTGGTGCTCATTGAGTAAACGCTTATAAATGAAGAATAATGCATGGCATCGCGCAGTTTGGGATGAACTAGATTACTCGGATGCTTTTTCGTATCTATTTATTTCTCAAACTTTATCAGAATATAGAATATTGAGCTAGTTTAATGTGGGCATTGGGTTCATGCCATTCTGAGTTCTGAATCAAAAGTTATGGATGATTTAGTGCGGACATGTCAAGTTGATTGGGCAGTTAAAGTGATCATTATAAACTGATCATTGGTGCTCGTTGAGTAAAAGCTTATAAATGAAGCATAATGCATGGCATCACGCAGTTTGGGATAGATTGGATTACTTGGACGCATTTTCGTATGTAGTTATTTTCAAATTTTGTCACAATATAGAAAATTGATATGTGGGCAATTGATGTGTGTCATTCTCAGCAATAAATCAATAGTTATGGACTATATAGTGCAAACATGTCAAGTTGATCGGTCAATTAAAATGATCATTCTAAACTGAACGTTGGTGCTCATTGTGTAAAAGCTTATAAATGAAGAATAATGCATGGCGTCACGCAGTTTGGAATGGACTGGATTACTTGAATGCATTTTCGTATAAATTTCTATCTCAAATTTTGTCACAATATAGAAAATGTTGCTAGCTTTAAGTGGGAAATGGATTCGTGTCATTCTGAGCTCTAAATCAAAAGTTATGATCGATTTAGTGCGAACATGTGAAGTTGATCGGCTAGTTAAAGTGATCATTCTAAACTAAGCATTGGTGCTCCTTAAGTAAAAGCTTATAAATGAAGCATAAAGCATGACATTACATAGTTTTGGATAGATTGGATTACTTGGACGCTTTGTCGTATCTATGTTTGTCTCAAATTTTGTTACATTATAGAAAATTGAACTAGTTTAATGTGGGCATTGGATTCATGTCATTCTCAGCTCTAAGTCAAACGTTATGGATGATTTAATGCGGACATGTCAAGTTGATCGACGAGTTAAAATGATCATTCTAAACTGATCACTGGTGCTCATTAAGTAAAGGCTTATATATGAAGCATAAAGCATGACATCACGTAGCTTAGGATAGATTGGATTACATGGACGCTTTACCGTATCTATTTCTGTCTTAAATTTTGTAAGAATTATATAAAATTGAGCTAGCTTAACGTGGACATTAGATTCTTGTCATTCTGAGCTCTAAATCAAAAGTTTTTGACGATTTAGTGCATACATGTCAAGTTGATCAGCTAGTTAAAATGATCATTTTAAACTGATCATTGGTGCTCATTAGGTAAAAGCTTATAAATGAAGCATAAAGCATGGCATCACGCGGTTTTGGATAGATTGGATTACTTGGACGCTTTCTCGTCTCTATTTCTGTCTCAAATATTGAAAAAAATATAGAAAATTGAGCTAGCTTAACGTGGGCATTGTATTCGTGCCACTCTGAGCTCTAAATCAAAAGTTATGGACGATATAGTGCAGACATATCAAGTTGATCAGCCAGTTAAAATGATCATTCTAAACTGATCATTGGTGCTCTTTAAGTAAAGGCTTATAAATGAAGTACAAAGCATGGCATAACATAGTTTTGGATAGACTGGATTGCTTTAACGCTTTGTTGTATCTATTTTTGTGTCAAATATTGTTATAATATAGAAAATTGAGCTATCTTAACGGTGACATTGGATTTGTGTCATTCTGAAATCTAAATCAAAAATACAGACGGTTTAGTGCGGACATATCAAGTTGAGTGGCCAGTTAAAGTGATCATTCGAAACAGATCATTGGTGCTCATTAAGTAAAGGCTTATAAATGGAGCATAAAGCATGGCATCAAGTATTTTGGATAGATTGGATTACTTGGACGCTTTGTCGTCTCAATTTTTGTCTCAAATTTTGTCCAAATATAGAAAATTGAGCTAGCTTAACGTGGGCATTTTATTCATGTCATTATTAGCTCTAAATCAAAAGTTACGGATGATATAGTATGGTCATATCAAGTTGATCGGCCAGCTAATATGATTACTTTAAACTGATCATTGGTGCTCATTGAGTAAAGGCTCATAAATGAAGCATAATGCATGACATCACAGAGTTTGGGATAGATTGGATTACTTGGATGTTTTGTCGTAGCTGGTTCTGTTTCAAACTTTGTCATAATATAGAAAATTGAGCTAGCTTAACGTGGGCGTTAGTTTCGTGTCATTCTGAACACTAAATCAAAAGTTACGAACGATTTAGTGCGGATATATCAAGTTGATCGGCCATGTAAAGTCATCATTCTGAACTGGTCATTGGTGCTCATTAAGTAAAGGCGTATAAATGAAGTATTATGCATGATATCACGCAGTTTGAGATAGATTGGATTATTTGGACATCTTGTCGTATCTAGTTCTGTCTCAAGTTTTGTCACAATATAGAAAATTAAACTAGCTTAATGTGGGCATTGGATCGGTGTCATTCGGAGCAATAAATCCAAAATTATTGATGATTTAGTGCAGACATGAAAAGTTGATTGGCCAGTTAAAATGATCATTGAAATTTATAATTGGTGTTCACTGAGTAAAAGCTTATAAATGAAAAATATTGCATGGCATCACGCAGTTTGGGATGGTTGGATTACTTAGACGCTTTTTTGTATCTATTTTTGTATCAAATTTTATAACAATATAGAAAATTGAGCTAGCGTAACATGGACATTGGTTCGTGTCATTTTGAGCTCTAAATCAAAAGTTACATATGATTTTGATACAAGCCTTGAATCAAGGCCGTAACACTCTCGGGCTGATTGGAGAAGATTAGGCGAGAAACTCAGCCTTAGGCTTCTGAGGTATGGTTTTCTGGTGGGTATTGGGTGGTGGGGTAAGGTGAACCACATGAGGGATGGAAAGCCTCGTGATAAATCACAATCTTAGAAGCTAGGAGGGCTGGTCTCAACTAGGGTTCTAAGCGATAGAGTTTTGTGAGGAAAACTCTAAGAAAAAGTGCTCTCTTTATTAATAATCAAAAACTTGTCGAACTACAATGCTGAAATGAGCCTTATTAATATGCTCAGCCGCTTTGACCTTCTAGGGTCGAGCCAAAAAGAAAAGGAAAGAATACAAAAGTGCATAAAGGAAAGATTACAAAAGAGCCGAAAAAGGACATCTACTTAAATGTTCTTGACTCAATAAATAGAAAACTACTAATTCCTGTCCTGCAAAACAGAAAAGGCAAGTATATAATTGAAAACTTACCGACTTACCATTCGGCCAAGAAATGGAAGGTCGCCGACCTTTGTCACACGCGCTTTATTCTTCAATTTGGAGTAGGGTTACGAAATGTTGGGCCTTGACCTCTTTTGCCACGAGAGCCCAAGTCTCTTGAGTCCTTTGAGATGTTGAGAAGCCCTTGGATTCATCCTTGTACTCTTGGCGCAATGCTCCTTGTCGTTGGTCTTCTAGGAGCTTGTCTACCCATGAGCTGAACTTGTGGAAGAGTGCCCTTGTTCTGCTCCTTGTCATGGCTCCTGGTGGCACCACTGGTGTAGAGACTTCATGTAGGTTCATGCCTTGGAGCTGGTAGCTGATTTGATCCGAGTCTTCTTGTGTAGAGGTGGAAACGGTGGTGTGATCGTTTGAGCCAGCTGGACCGTGTGTAGAGCTGGCCGAGTTGAGATTGGCGCCGGCCAGATCGATTTGTGGGCCAGCAGCATCACCAGCTGGGCCGGCGGTGTTAGTCACGTCGCTGCCAGTTGGTCTGGAGGTTTGGGCCTCTCCTCCGGAGAAGTTGGTCGGCCCGGCCCGGCTGATCGTATGGCCGGCTGTACCGCTTGGCCCGCAGATGCGCCAAATGGCCCGGCTGTCTCGGGCAAGCCTTCTGGTTGGCCATTTTGGTCTTCTGGCCGGCCATACGATCTGGTGTCCTCATCATCCCCTACTCCTTCAGTAGGTTTTGACCTCAAAACTGGTTCATCTGCAAGGAAAGGTAGTAAATCAGTCACATTGAATGTGTTAGACACATTAAACTCACCTGGAAGTTCAAGCCGGTAGGCGTTGTTGTTGATCCTCTCCAGCACACTGCATGGTCCATCTCCTCTGGGGGGCAGCTTGGAACTCCTTAGGTTGGGGAATCTCTCTTGCCGTAGGTGTAGCCACACCCAATCGCCTGGTTGGAAGATCAATTCCCGTCTACCCTTGTTGGCATGAGTCACGTACTGCCCGGTCCTCTTCTCCATGTTCTCTACTACCTTCTGGTGCAATCTCTTGATGAATTCTTCCTTAGATGCTCCATTGAGGTTGGTCATTTCTGCTGGTGGCAGTGGTGTTTGCTCCAAAGGCGCTTGAGGGTTGAAGCCGTAGACCACTTCAAATGGGGTCTTCTTTGTGGCTGAATGCGCAGCTCGGTTGTAAGCAAACTCAATGAATGGCAGGCACTCCACCCATGTCTTGAGGTTCTTCCCAAGTGTGGTCCTGAGAAGAGTTGACAATGTCCGGTTGACCACTTCAGTTTGGCCATCGGTTTGGGGGTGGCACGTGCTAGAGAAGAGCAGCTTCGTGCCTAGCTTTCTCCACAGGGTCCTCCAGAAGTGGCTGAGAAATTTGGTGTCTCTGCCTGACACGATTGTCCTTGGCACTCCATGAAGTCGTACTACCTCCTTGAAAAACAGTTCTGCCGTTTGCGTGGCATCATTAACATTGGCACACGGTATGAAATGTGCCATCTTAGAAAATCGGTCCACCACTATAAAGATAGCATCTTTGTGGTTGATCTTGGGCAGACCTAGAACGAAGTCCATGGAGATTTCTACCCATGGTTGTTTAGGTATGGGCAGAGGCAGATACAACCAATGAGGGTGCACTCGGGACTTCGCATTCTTGCAAGTGATGCACCTTGCACAATGGGCTTCTACTGACCTCTTGATGTGTGGCCAATAGAAGTGCTCGTTTACCACGGCTAGTGTCTTGTCAACACCAAAGTGGCCCATAAGACCTCCTCCATGAGCTTCTCGGGTGATAAGCTCTCGTAGAGATCATTGTGGTATGCACAACCTTCTTTCCCAGAAAAAGAACCCATCATGGATGTAAAACTTACCATGACTCCATGTGACACACTCCTTGTAGCTCTCAGCAAAGTCAGGATCATCCTTATACATGTCCTTGATGTGCTCAAATCCCAAGCCCTTTGCTTCCATTGTAGATATCAAAGCAAACCTCTTTGATAGTGCATCGGCTACCACATTATCCTTGCCCTTCTTGTACTTGATGACGTAAGGGAAGGTTTCTATGAACTCCATCAACCTAGCACGTCTTCTCTTGAGGTTGGTTTGCCCTCTAAGGTGTTTGAGAGTCTCGTGATCAGTGTGGATCACAAACTCCTTGGACAACAAGTAATGTTGCCACGTCTCCAAAGCTCGGACTAGGGCATAGAGCTCCTTGTCATAGGTGGGGTAATTCAGTGAGGCCCCACCTAACTTCTCATTGAAGTATGCCACTGGTCTTCCTCCTTGGGCTAGCACTGCTCTATGCCTATTCCATAGGCATCACACTCCACC
>JAEVFF010000268.1:42685-63766 GCA_018901945.1 Pugionium dolabratum
CCTGGAATGCCTTCTCTTGAGCTTCTCCCCAGCTATACCCCACATTCTTCTTCACAACTGCCATCAATGGTGAGACAATGCTGCTGAAGTTGGGCACAAATCTCCGGTAGAAGTTGGCCAGGCCGTGAAAGCTTCTTACTTGGCTGATGTTGCTCGGTGTTGGCCACTCTTGTATGGCTCAAATCTTCTCCTCATCAACCTGTAAGCGCTGTGAACTCACAAAAAAGTCTAAGAAAACAAGCTTGTCAGTACAAAAGGTGAACTTATTGAGATTGGCATAAAGCTCTTCTTGTCTAAGGGTTTTAAGCACTATCTCAAGATGTGTGATGTGTTCCCTAAGGCATTTACTATAGACAAGTATATCATCAAAGTAAACTACTACAAACTTACTGATGTATGCCCTACGAACTTGGTTCATAAGGCGCATGAAGGTGCTTGGAGCATTAGTCAAGCCAAATGGCATGACTGTCCACTCATAGAGCCCTTGCTTTGTCTTGAAAGCCTTTTCCACTCATCACCTTCTTTCATTCTGACCTGGTGGTATCCACTCTTGAGGTCTATCTTGGAGAAGACCGTGGCTGCACTCAGCTCATCCAACATGTCATCCAGCCGTGGTATAGGGT
This sequence comes from Pugionium dolabratum, assembly GCA_018901945.1. Taxonomy (NCBI): domain Eukaryota; kingdom Viridiplantae; phylum Streptophyta; class Magnoliopsida; order Brassicales; family Brassicaceae; genus Pugionium; species Pugionium dolabratum. The sequence goes on from JAEVFF010000268.1 coordinate 43,309, forward strand.
GTCGGTACTTGACTCTAATGTTGTTTATGGCTCGGCAGTCTACGCACATTCGCCAAGTCCCATCCTTCTTGGGGACTAGAAATAGTGGTACGGTACATGGAATGAGGCTCTCTCAAACATAGCTTTTATCCAGGAGCTCCTTAACTTGCTTCTCAAGCTCTTTGGACTCCTCTGTACTCATCCGGTAGGCTTGTCGATTGGGCATGGCTGCTCCGGGCACGAGGTCAATCTGGTGCTCAATACCGTGTAGAGGAGACAAGCCTGCTGGTATCTCCTCAGGAAATACATCCTAGAATTTGTTGAGGAGGGCTGCTACTTCAGGAGGTAGCTCTACCTGTTCTTTTTCTGCACTCAAAGCTTCTTTAAAGACCACTAGTAACATTAAATCCTTAGAGGCCAAAGCTCTCCGGACATGACTCGGTTGAATAAGAAAATTAGATTTAATGAGCTTCTTTTCCTTACCCATTTGTAGTTGTAACTCTTTTACCTGGGCAGGGGTGAAAGTGGCTAGGCTTACCTTTCTCTTATCATGCACAAAGGTGTATAGATTGGTCCGGCCATCATGCCTTGTCTCCTTGTCGAATTGCCATGGTCTTCCTAGAAGAAGATGACCAGCTTGCATGGGTACCGCGTCAGAAAAACTACCTGGTCTTGGTATCTGCCCACACTGAATGGCACAGTTACTTTCTCATGGATCTTGAGCTCCACCTTGTCATCTAGCCATCTTAGTCGATATGGCCGGGGGTGCTTTGTCTTCTCTAGACCTAGCTTATCAACCATATATTCACTAGCCACATTAGTGCAAGAACCACCAGCTATGCTGAGGTTACATACCTTGCCCTTGATGGTGCACTGGCTGTGGAAGATGTTCTCCCTTTGAATGGTCTCAGAGGGATCTACCATTGCACTGAGGATGCGTCTTGTTACCAGTACCTCTCCCACATCAGGGTACTCTATGTCTCCATATTCTGCTTCTGATTCGAAATCCTCTTCATCTTGAGACTCATATTCTCTAGCCTCCGTGATTAGCATGACTCGGTTGTTTGGGCACTCCCTTGAGATGTGACTGCGATCCCTACACTTAAAAAAAGTGATATCACGTGATCTCTGAGGGTTAGAAGACTTACTAGGATCTCTCTGGTCAGAGGTTTGTTCAAGAGGCTTGCTCTTGAACCGTGACTCTATCTCTTGTCTATGGGCTTGCTACCATTGCTTGGTGCCCAATGCGTCTTAGGTCAGTTGCATATGTCTTGGCTCTTACGCTTGATGTGCTGTTCAGCCTGGACAGAAAGGTGGAACAAGTCCTTGAAATCACTATAGATTTGTCTCTCCACTTTCCGGCTGATTCTTTCTTGCAATCCATCCAAGAATTGTGCCATCAATGCTTCTTCATCATCATCATTGAGCTCCAACCTATTCCTTAGTTTCTCAAACTCCTCATAGTACTCCTCTACCGATTTTGTGCCCTGTTTAAGAGTACGAAAACAGCGTTGCAAATCCCTATGAAAATAAGGTGGAACAAACCTTTGTCTCATGAGATACTCATGCCGACCCAAGAATCTACATGTCTCAACCTCCTTCTCCTACGGTCAGAAGCCTCATGATCCCACTAGATGAGGGCATTATCTGTGAGTTGTGCTACTGCTATAGAGACTCTCCTAGGGCCTGGTTGGTTGTAGTGGTCGAATATGTGATCCATCCTCCTTTCCCAATCTAGGTAGGCCTCGGGATCTACTTTTCCTGCAAAACATGGAGGTGTTAGTTTGACGTCATGATTGTTTATCCGGTTGTAGGCATGATGACGGGGACATCAGGTCTTATGGTTGACCAGGAGACCAGACTGGACGACCAGGGAGCTTGCCCGAGATAGCCAGGCCATTTGGCACGTCTGCCGGCCCAAGCGGTACCGCCGGACCTTCGACCAACCAGGCCGGACCGATCAACATTGCCGGCGGAGAGGCCCAAACCTCCGGCCCAACTGGAGGCGACGTGGATGACAGCGCCGGTCCAATTGGTGACGCCGCCGTCTCCGGAATCAACTTGGCCGGCTCAGGAGACATTTCGGCCAGTACCTCGCACAGTCCAGCCGGTACAGCCGATCCAGCCAATCCAGCCAAGTGCACGGGCATTTCAACATCTACACAAAGAGACTCGGACCAGATAAGCTACCAGCTTCAGGAAATGCATCTAGAAGAAGTCTCTACACCAGTGGTGCCACCAGGAGCAATAACAAGGAGCAGATCAAGGGCACTCTTCCACAAATTCAGCTTGTGGGTCGACAAGCTCCTAGAGGATGATCGACCAAAGGCATTGGGCCAAGAGTGTAAGGAAGAGTCCAAAGGCTTCTCAAAAATGCAAGCGACTTCAGAGACTTGGGCTTTAGTGGCAAGAGAGGTCAGGGTCCAAAGATTCCTAACCCTACTCCAAGTCGAAGACTAAGAGCAAGGCGCGTGCATGCCACAAGGTCGGCCACCTTCAATTTCTTGGCCGTGAGGTAAGAAAGGTAAGTTTTTAAATTGGATATTTGCCTCTTTCTGTTTTGCAGGGTAGAATTTAGATCATTTACATTTTTGAGTCAAAGACATTTTAGGAATATGTCCTTTTTCGGTTATGCACTTTCGTAAGTTTTCAATTTGTGCACTTTTGTAAATTTTCCATTTCTTTTCTTGAGTCGACCCTAGTAGGTCAAGCTGTCGAGCATATTAATAAGGCTCCTTCCAGCATTGTAGTTCGACAACCTTTTTGATAATTAATAAAGATCGAATTTTCTTCTCACTGAAGTATGAGTCAGGTTGGAAGATCACCTCCTTTCTTCCCTTGTTGGCATGAGTCACGTACTGCCCGGTCTTCTTCTCAAAGTTTTCTGCTACCTTCCGGTGTAACTTCCTTATGAACTCTGCCTTGGATGCTCCGTTGAGGTTGGTCATCTCTGCTGGTGGCAGTGGTGTTTGCTCCAATGGGGTGAGAGGGTTGAAGCCGTATACCACTTCAAATGGTGTCTTCTTGGTTGCTGAGTGCACGGCTCGGTTGTAAGCGAACTCTATGAATGGCAGGCACTCCACCCAAGTCTTTAGGTTCTTCCCTAGCGTAGTTCTGAGAAGAGTTGATAGTGTCCTGTTGACAACTTCAGTTTGGCCATCGGTTTGAGGATGGCAGGTGGTAGAGAAGAGTAGCTTCGTGCCTAGCTTTCTCCAAAGCGTCCTCCAGAAATGGCTGAGGAACTTGGTGTCCCTATCTGATACGATGGTCCTTGGCACTCCATGAAGCCGTACTATCTCCCTGAAGAACAGCTCAGCTGTTTTGTGGCATCATTGACATTGGCACATGGGATGAAATGTGCCATCTTGGAGAATCTGTCCACCACTACAAAGATTGCATCTTTGTGGTTGATCTTGGGCAGACCTAGAACAAAATCCATCGAGATGTCCACCCATGGATGTGTTGGTATGGGCAGTGGGAGATACAACCCGTGAGGTTGCACTCGGGACTTTGCCTTCTTGCAAGTGATGCATCTTGCACAATGTGCTTCTACTGTCCTCTTGATGTGTGGCCAGTAGAAGTGCTCCTTGACAACTGCTAGAGTCTTGTCGACACCAAAGTGGCCCATGAGTCCTCCTCCATGAGCTTCTCGGATGATAAGCTCCCTTAATGATCCTTGTGGTATGCACAGCCTTCTTTCTCGGAACAAGAATCCCTCATGGATGTAGAACTTGCCATGACTCCCTGTGCCACACTCCTTGTAGCTCTCAGCAAAGTCAGGATCATCCTTGTATAGGTCCTTGATGTGCTCGAATCCTAGGACCTTTGCCTCCATGGTTGATATCAAGGCAAACCTCCTTGATAGTGCATCGGCTACCACATTGTCTTTGCCCTTCTTGTACTTGATGACGTACGGGAAGGTCTCTATGAACTCCATCCACCTGGCATGTCTCCTCTTGAGATTGGTTTGCCCTCTGAGGTGTTTGAGAGTCTCGTGATCAGTGTGGATCACAAACTCCTTGGACAGCAAGTAATGCTGCCAAGTCTCCAATGCTCGGACAAGGGCATAAAGCTCCTTGTCATAAGTGGGGTAGTTCAGTGAGGCACCACCTAGCTTCTCACTGAAGTATGCCACTGGTCTCCCTCCTTGGGTTAGCACTTCTCCTATGCCTATTCCAGAGGCATCACACTCCACTTCAAACGTCTTGTTGAAGTCGGGCAGGACTAGCACTTGTGCATGTGTAAGGCTGTCCTTCAAGGCCTGGAATGCCTTCTCCTGAGCTTCTCCCCAGCTGAATCCCACGTTCTTCTTCACTACTGCCGTCAGTGGTGAGGCAATACTGCTGAAGTTTGGCACGAATCTCCTATAGAAGCTGGCAAGTCCGTGGAAGCTCCTTACTTGGCTGATGTTTCCTGGTGTTGGCCATTCTTGTATGGCTCGAATCTTCTCTTCATCAACCTGTAGGCCCTGTGAACTCACAACAAAACCTAAAAAGACAAGCTTATCAGTACAAAAGGTGCACTTCTTGAGATTGGCATAAAGCTCTTCTTGTCGAAGGGTTTTAAGGACCATCTCAAGATGTGTGAGGTGTTCCCGTAGGCACTTACTATAAACCAAGATGTCATCAAAGTAAACTACTACAAACTTACTGATGTACGCCCTAAGAACTTGGTTCATAAGGCGCATGAAGGTGCTTGGGGCATTAGTCAAGCCAAATGGCATGACTGTTCACTCGTAGAGCCCTTGCTTTGTCTTGAAAGCAGTCTTCCATTCATCACCTTCCTTCATCCTGACCTGGTGGTATCCACTCTTGAGGTCTATCTTAGAGAAGACCGTGGCTCCACTCAGCTCATCTAGCATGTCATCCAGCCGTGGTATTGGATGCCTGTACTTGACTGTGATGTTGTTGATTGCTCGGCAGTCCACGCACATGCGCCAAGTCCCATCCTTCTTGGGCACTAGTAGCACTGGTACGACACATGGACTGAGGCTCTCCCGAACATATCCTTTCTCCAGGAGCTCCTTGACTTGCTTCTCAAAGCTCCTTGGAGGCTTTGTCATAGCTATTTTAGTCTTAAATTTTGTCACACTATACAAAATTGAGCTAGCTTAACATGGGCATTGGATTCGTGTCATCTTGAGCCCTGGATCAAAAATTACAGATGATTTAGTGCAGAGTTTTCAACTTGATCAGTCAGTTAAAATGATCATTTTAAACTGATCATTTGTGCTCATTGAGTAATGGCTTATCAATGAATCATAATGTGTGCCATCACATAGTTTGCAATAGATTCGATGATTTGGAAGCTTTATCGTAGCTGTTTAAGTTTAAAATTTTGTCAGAATATAGAAAGTTGATTTAGCTTAACGTGGTCGTTGGATTCGTGTCATTCTAATCTCTGAATCAAAAGTTTTAGACGATCTTGTGCGGACATGTCAAGTTGACTGGCGAGTTAAAATGATCATTCTAAACTGATCATTTGTGTTCATTGACTAAAAGCTTATAATTGAAGCATAATGCATGGCATCAAGTAGTTTGCGATAGATTGGATTAGTTGTACAATTTTTCATAACTATTTCTTTCTTAAATTTTTTCACAATATAGAAAATTGAGCTAGCTTAACGTGAGCGCTAGATTCATGTTATATTGAGCTCTGATTCAAAAGTTATAGAAGATTTAGTCGGACATGTCAAGTTGATCTGCCAATTAAAGTGATCATTCTAAACTGATCATTGGTGCTCATTGAGTAAAGGCTTATTAATGAAGCATACTGCGTGGCATCACACAGTTTGCGATAGATTCATCTACTTGGAGGCTTTGTTGTAGCTATTTCAGTTTTAAATTTTCACACAATATAGAAAATTCAGGTACTTTAACATGGGCATTGGATTCGTGTCATTCGGAGCTCTGAATCAAAAGTTATGGAAAATTTAGTACGGACATGTCAAGCTGATCGGCCAGTTAAAATGATCATTTTAAACTGATCATTGGTGCGCATTGATTGATGGCTTTTTAATCAAGCATAATGCATGGCATCACGCTTTTTGCGAAAAATTGAGCTAGCTTAACAAGGGCATTGGATTCGTGTCATTCGGAGCTCTGAATCAAAAATTACAGAAGATTTAGTGCGGACTTGTCAAGTTGACCGAGTAGTTAAAATTATTATTCTAAACTAATCATTGGTGCTCATTTAGTAAAGTCTTATTAATGAAGCATAATGTGTGGCATCAAGTAGTTTGGGATAGATTGGATTACTTGGGAGCTTTGTAATAGCTATTTCAGTCTTAAACATTTTCCTAATATAGAAAATTGAGCTAGCTTAACATGAGCAATAGATTGGTGTTATTCTTAGCTCTGAATCAAAAATTATAGATAATTTAGTGCAGACATGTCAAGTTAATCTGCCGATTAAAAATGATAATTCTAAACTGATCATTGGTGCTTATTGAGTAATTGCTTGTTAATAAAGCATAATGCATGGGATCAAGTGGTTTGTGATAGATTAGATTACTTGCTGGCTTTATCTTTGCTATTTCAGTGTTAAATTTTTTCACAATATAGAAAATTGAGCTAGCTTAACGTGAGCGCTAGATTCATGTTATATTGAGCTCTGATTCAAAAGTTATAGAAGATTTAGTCGGACATGTCAAGTTGATGTACCAATTAAAGTGATCATTCTAAATTGATCATTGGTGCTCATTGAGTAAAGGCTTATTAATGAAGCATACTACGTGGCATCACACAGTTTGCGATAGATTCATCTACTTGGAGGCTTTGTTGTAGCTATTTCAGTTTTAAATTTTCACACAATATAGAAAATTGAGGTAGTTTAACATGGGCATTGGATTCGTGTCATTCGGAGCTCTGAATCGAAAGTTATGGACGATTTAGTACGGACATGTCAAGCTGATCGGCCAGTTAAAATGATCATTTTAAACTGATCATTGGTGCGCATTGATTGAAGGCTTTTTAATCAAGCATAATGCATGGCATCACGCTTTTTGCGAAAAATTGAGCTAGCTTAACAAGGGCATTGGATTCGTGTCATTCGGAGCTCTGAATCAAAAATTACAGAAGATTTAGTGCGGACTTGTCAAGTTGACCGAGTAGTTAAAATTATCGTTCTAAACTAATCATTGGTGCTCATTTAGTAAAGTCTTATTAATGAAGCATAATGTGTGGCATCAAGTAGTTTGGGATAGATTGGATTACTTGGGAGCTTTCTAATAGCTATTTCAGTCTTAAACATTTTCATAATATAGGAAATTGAGCTAGCTTAACATGAGCAATAGATTGGTGTTATTCTGAGCTCTGAATTAAAAATTATAGACAATTTAGTGCAGACATGTCAAGTTAATCTGCCGATTAAAAATGATCATTCTAAACTGATCATTGGTGCTCATTGAGTAATTGCTTGTTAATAAAGCATAATGCATGGGATCAAGTGGTTTGTGATAGATTAGATTACTTGCAGGCTTTATCGTAGCTATTTCACTGTTAAATTTTTTTCACAATATAGAAAATTGAGCAACCTTAATGTTGGCGTTGGATTTGTGTCATTCTGAACTCTGAATCAAAAGTTACAAACGATTTAGTGTGGACATGTCAAGCTGATCGGCCAGTCAAAATGATCGTTCTAAACTGATCATTGGAGCTCATTGAGTAGGCTTATTAATCAAGCATAATGCATGGCATCATGCTGTTTGCGATAGATTTGATTACTTGGAAGCTTTATCCTAGCTATTTCAGTCTTAAATTTTTTCACACTATAGAAAAATGTTGTAGCTTATAGTGGGCATTCGATTCTTGTCATTCTGAGCCTTGAATCAAAAGTTACAGACGATTTCATGCGGACATGTGAAGTTGACAAGCTAGTTGAAATGATCATTCTAAACTGATCAGTGGTGCTCACTGAGTAAAGGCTTATTAATGAACCATAATGCATGGCATTAAGCAAATTGTGATAGATTGGATTACTTGGGGGCTTTGTAATAGCTATTTCCATTTTAAATTTTTTTCACAATATAGAGAATTGGGCTAGCTTAACGTGAGCGTTGGATTCGTGTAACTCTGAGCTCTGAATCAAACGTTATAGACGATTTAGTGTGCACATGCAAGTTGATCTGCCAATTAAAATGGTCATTTTAAATTGATCATTGGCTCTCATTGAGTAAAGGCTTATTAATGTAGCCTAATGCGTGGCATCACACAGTTTGCGATAGATTCATATACTTGGAGGCTTTGTCGTAGCTATTTCAATCTTAATTTTTTTCACAATATAGAAAATTGAGCTAGCTTAACGTGGGCGTTTGATTAGTGTCATTCTGAGCTCCGAATCAGAAGTCGCGGACAACTTTGTGCGGAAATGTCAAGTTTAACGGTGAGTTAATGCATGGCATCACGCTGTTTTTGATAGATTCGATTACTTGGAGGCTTTGTAATGGCTATTTCACTCTTAAAATTTGTCACACTACAGAAAGTTGAGCAAACTTAACGTGGGCATTGGATCCATGTCATTCTTAGCTCTAAATCAATAGTTATGGGAGATTTCGTGCGGACATGTTAAATTGACCAACTAGTTAAAATGATTATTTTTAAACTAATCTTTGGTGCTCGTTTAGTGAAGGCTTATTAATGAAGCATAATGCATGGCATCAAATAGTTTGTGATAGATTGGACTACTTGGATGCTTTGTCGTAGCTATTTCAGTATTAAATTTTGTCACACTATAGAAAAATATGCTAGTGTAACGTGTGCATTTGATTCGTGTCATTCAGAGCTCTGAATCAAATGTTACGAACGATTTCGTGTGGTCATGTCAAGTTAACCAGCTAGTTGAAATGATCATTCTAAAGTGATCATTGGTGCTCATTTAGTAAAGGCTTATTAATGAAGCATAATGCATGGCATCAAGTAGTTTGTGATAGATTGAATTACTTGGAGGCTTTGTCGTAGCTATTTCAGTCTTACATTTTTCACAATATAGAAAATTGAGCTACCTTAATGTGGGTGTTGGATTCGTGTCATTCTGAACTCTGAATCAAAAGTATTGACGTTTTAGTGTGGACATGTCAAGCTGAACGGCCAGTCAAAATGATCATTCTAAACTGATCCATTGGTGCTCATTGAGTAAGGGATTATTAATCAAGCATAATGCATGGCATCATGCTATTTACGATAAATTTGTTTACTTGGAAGCTTTATCGTAGCTATTTCAGTCTTAAATTTTGTCACTCTATAGAAAAATATGCAAGCTTAACGTGGGCATTCGTTTCGAGTCATTCTAAGCTCTGAATCAAAAGTTACAGACGATTTCGTGCAGACCTGTCAAGTTGACCGGCTAGGTGAAATGATCATTCTAAACTGATCATTTGTGCTCACTGAGTAAAGGCTTATTAATGAAGCATAATTCATGGCATTAAGTAGATTGTGATAGATTGGATTACTTGGGGACTTTGTAATAGCTATTTCCATTTTAAATTTTTTCACAACATAAAAATTTGAGCTAACTTAACGTGAGCGTTGGATTTGTATCATTCCGAGCTCTGAATCAAAAGTTATAGACGGACATGGCAGTTGATCTGCTAATTATAATGATCATTCAAAACTAATCATTAGTGCTCATTGAGTAAAGGCTTATTAATGAAGCATAATGCATGGCATCACGCATTTTGTTATAGATTTGATTACTTGGAGGCTTTTTCGTAGCTATTTCAGTCTTCAACTTTGTCACAATAGAGAAAATTGAGCTAGCTTAATGTGGGCATTGGATTCGTGTCATTTTGAGCTCTTAATCAAAATGTACGGAAGATTTTTGTGGGGACATGTCAAGTTGACTGGTAGTTAAAATGATCATTCTAAGTTGATCATTAGTGTCATTAAGTAAAGGCTTATTAATGAATCCTAACGCATGACATCAATCTTTTTACGATAGACTGGAATACTTGGAGGCTATGTCGTAGCTATTTGAGTCTTAAATTTTTTCACAACATAAAAATTGACCTAGCTTAACGTGGGCATTGGATTCGTGTCATTCAGAGCTATGAATCATAAGTTACGGACGATTTAGTGCGGATATTTCAAGTTGATCGGTGAGTTAAAACGATCATTCTAAACTGATCATTGGTGCTCATTGAGTAAAAGCTTATAAATGAACAATAATGCATTGCATCAAGCATTTTGAGATAGTTTGTATTACTTGGAGGCTTTATCGTAGCTATTTATGTCTGAATTTTTTTGACAAAATAGATAATTTAGCTAGTTTAACGTGAGTGCTGGATTCGTGTCATACTGAACTTTGAATCAAAAGTTATAGACGATTCAGTGCGGACAAGTCAAGTTGATCTGCCAATTATTCTAAACTGATCATTTATACTCATTGAGTAAAGGTTTATTAAGGAAGCATAATGTGTGGCATCACACAGTTTGCGTTAGATTCCACTACTAGGAGGCTTTGTTGTTGCTACTTCATTCTTAAATTTTCACACAGTATAGAAAATTGAGGTAGTTTAACATGGGAATTAAATTCGTGTCATTCTAAGCAATGAATCAAAAGATATATACGATTTAGTGCGAATATGTCAATCTGATTGGCCAGTTAAAATGATCATTCTAAACTGATCATTGGTGCTCATTGAGTAAAGGCTTATTAATGAAGCATAATGCATGGCATCAAATAATTTTGATAGATTGGATTAGTTGGAAGCTTTGTCGTAGCTATTTCAGTCTTGAATTTTATCACAATATAGAAAATTGACCTACCTTAATGTGGGCATTTGATTTGTGTCATTTTGAAGTCTGAATCAAAAGTTATAGACGATTTAGTGCGGACATGTCAAGTTGATCGGCCAGTCAAAATGATCATTCTAAACTGATCATTGGTGCTCATTGAGTAAAGGCTTATTAATCAAGCATAATGCATGGCATCATGTTGCTTGCGATAGATTTTATTACTTGGAAGCTTTGTCCTTGCTATATCAGTTTTAAATTTTGTCAGAATATAAAAAAATGTGCTAGTTTAATGTGGGCATTCAATTCGTGTCATTCGGAGCTTTTAATCAAAAGTTACGGATGATTTCATGCGGACATGTCAAAATGACCGGGTAGTTGAAATGATCATTCTAAACTGATCATTGGTGCTCACTGAGTAAAGGCTTATTAATGAAGCATAATGCATGGCATTAAGCAGATTGTAATAGATTGGATTACTTGGGGACTTTGTAATAGCTATTTCCATTTTAAATTTTTGCACAATATAGAAAATTGAGCTTGCTTAACGTGAGCGTTGGATTCGTTTAGTTCTGAGCTCTGAATCAAAAGTTATAGACGATTTAGTGTGGATAAGCAAGTTGATCTGCCAATTAAAATGATCATTCTAAACTGATCATTGGTGCTCACTGAGTAAAGGCTTATTAATCAAGCATAATGCATGGCATCATGCTGTTTGCGATAGATTTGATAATTTGGAAGCTTTTTCGTAGCTCTTTTAGTCTTAAATTTTGCTACATTATAGAAAAACGTGCTAGCTTAACGTGGGCATTCGATTCGTATCATTCTGAGCTCTGAATCAAAAATTACAGAAGATTTCCTGTCAAGTTGACCGGCTACTTGAAATGATCATTTTACACTGATCATTGGTGCTCACTCAGTGAAGGCTTATTAATGAAGGATAATTCATGGTATTAAGCAGATTGTGATAGATTAGATTCAATGGCACAATATAGAAAATTAAGCTAGCTTAACATGAGCATTGGATTCGTGTCATTCTAAGCTCGGAATCAAAAGTTATAGACGATTTAGTGCAGACATGCAAGGTTATCTGCCAATTAAAATGGTCATTCTAAACTGATCATTGGTGCTCATTGAGTAAAGGCTTATTAATGAAGCATAATGCATGGCATCACACAGTTTTAATAAATTTGATTACTTAGAGGCCTTGTCGTAGCTATTTCAGTCTTCAACTTTATCACAATATAGAAAATTGAACTAGCTTAATGTGGGCATTGGATTTGTGTCATTTTGTGGTCTGAATCAAAAGTTACGAAAGATTTTGTGTTCACATGTCAAGTTGACCGGTAGTTAAAATGATCATTGTAAACTGATCATTGGTGCTTCTTGAGTAAAGGATTATAAATGAAGCATAATGCATGGCATCACGTAGTTCGGGATATATTGGATTATTTGGAGGCTTTTTCTTAGCTATTTCGGTCTTAAAATTTGTCACAATATAGAAAATTGAACTAGCTTAATGTGGGCATTAGATTCGTGTCATTTTGAGCTTGAATCAAAAGTTTCGGATGATTTTGTGGGGACATATCAAGCTGATCGGCTAGTTAAAATGATAAGTCTAAACTGATCACTAGTGCTCATTAAGTAAAGGCTTATTAACGAAGTATAATGCATGGCATCAACCAGTTTGCGATAAATTGGATTACTTGGAGGATATGTCGTAGCTATTTCAGTTTTAAAATTTGTCACCATATAAAAATTGAGCTAGCTTAACGTGGACATTGGATTCGTGTCATTCTTAGTTGTGAATCAAAAGTTAGGGACAATTTTGTGCGAATATGTCAAGTTGATCGGAGAGTTAAAATGATCATTCTAAACTGATCATTGGTGCTCATTGAGTAAAAGTTTATAAATGAAGAATAATGCATGGCATCAAGCATTTTGCAAAATATTGTATTACTTGGAGGCTTTATCGTATCTATTTCAGTTTGGAAATTTTTCATAATATAGAAAATTGAGATTGCTTAACCTGAGCGCTGGATTTGTGTAATTCTGAGCTTTGAATCAAAAGTTATAGACGATTTAGTGCGTACATGTCAAGTTGATCTGCCAATTAAATGATCATTCTAAACTGATCAATTGTGTTCATTGAGTAAAGGCTTATTAATGAATCATAATGTGCGGCATCACATAGTTTGCGATAGATTCAACTACTTCAGTCTTCAATTTTTGCACAATATAGAAAATTGAGGTAGTTTAACATGGGCATTGGATTCGTGTCATTCTGAGTTCTGAATCGAAAGTTAGAGACAATTTTGTGCGGACATGTCATGTTTACCGGCTAGATGAAATGATCATTCCAAACTGATCATTGGCGCTCACTGAGTAAAGGCTTATTAATGAAGCATAATGCATGGCATTAAGCATACTGTGATAGATTGGATTGCTTGGGGGCTTTGTAATAGCCATTTCCGTTTTAACTTTTTTCAGAATATAGAAAATTGAGCTTGCTTAACGTGAGTGTTGGATTCGTGTCATTCTGACCTCTTAATCAAAAGTTATAGACGATTTAGTGTGGACATGCAAGTTGATTTGCCAATTAAAATGATCATTTTATATTGATCATTGGTGATCATTGAGTAAAGGCTTATTAATGAAGCATAATGCATGGCATCACACCGTTTGCGATAGATTCAATTACTTAGAGGCTTTGTCGTAGCTATTTCAATCTTAAAGTTGTTCACAATATAGAAAACTGAGCTAGCTTAACGTGGGCATTGGATTTGTGTCATTCCGAGCTCTAAATTAGAAGTTACAGAGGCTTTTCTGTAGACATGTCAAGTTGATCGGCGAGTTAATGCATGGCCCCATGCTGTTTGCGATAGATTCAATTACTTGGAAGCTTTTTTGTAGCTATTTCAGTCTTAAGTTTCGTCACACTCTAGAGAATTGAGCGAGCTTAACATGGACATTGGATTCGTTTCATTCTAAGCTCGGAATCAATAGTTACGGTCAATTTTGTATGGACATGTCAAGTTGACCGACTAGTTAAAATGATCATTCTAAACTAATCATTGGTGCTCATTTAGTAAAGGCTTATTAATGAACCATAATGCATGGCATCAAACAGTTTGTGATAGATTGGATTACTCAGAGGCTTTGTAATAGCTATTTCCATCTTAAAATTTTTTGCAATATAGAAAATTGAGTTAGCTTAACGTGACCGTTGGATTCGTGTAATTCTGAGCTCTGAATCAAAAGTTATAGACGATTTATTGCAAACATGTCAAGCTGATCGGCCAGTCAAAATGATCATTCTAAACTGATCATTGGTGCTCATTGAGTAAAGGCTTATTAATCAAGCCTAATCCATGGCAACTTGCTGTTTGCGATAGATTCGATTATATGAAAGCTTTGTCGTAGCTATTTCAGTCTTAAATTTTGTCACACTATAGAAAAATGTGCTTGCTTAACGTGGGCATTCGATTCGTGTCATTCTAAGCTATGAATCAAAAGTTACAGACGATTTCATGCGGATATGTCAAGTTGACCGGCTAGTTGAAATGATCATTCGAAACTCATCATTGGTGCTAACTGAGTAAAGGCTTATTAATAAAGCATAATGCATGGCATTAAGCAAATTGTGATAGATTGGATTACTTGGGGGCTTTGTAATAGCTATTTCTGTTTTAAATTATTTCACAATATAGAAAATGAGATAGCTTAACGTGAGTGTTCGATTCGTGTCATTCTAAGCTCTGCATCAAAAGTTATAGACGATTTAGTGCAGACATGCAAGTTGATCTGCCAATTAAAATGATCATTCTAAACTGATCATTGGTTCCCATTGGGTAAAGGCTTATTAATGAAGCATAATGCATGCTATCACACAGTTTGCGATAGATTTGATTAGTTGGAGGCCTTGTCTTCGCTATTTCAGTGTACAACTTTGTCACAATATAGAAAATTGAGCTAGTTTAACGTGGGCATTGGATTCGTGTCATTCTCAGCTCTGAATCAAAAGTTACGAAAGATTTTGTGCGGACATGACAAGTTGACCGGTTGTTAAAATAATCATTCTAAACTGATGCTCCTTGAGTAAAGGATTATAAATGAACCATAATGCATGGAATCATGCAGTTCGGATAGATTGGATTACTTGGAGGCTTTGTCTTACCTATTTCGGTCATAAAGTTTGTCAAAATATAAAAAATTGAACTAGCTTCTGTGGGCATTGGATTCGTGTCATTTTGAGCTGTGAATCAAAAGTTACGCACGATTTAGTGCGTATATGCAAGGTTATCGGCTAGTTTAAATGATTATTCTAAACTGATCATTAGTGATCATTAAGTAAAGGCTTATTAATGAAGCATAATGCATGACATCAAGCAGTTTGCGATAGATTCAACCACTTAGAGGCTGTAACGTAGCTATTTCAGTGTTAAATTTTGTTACAATATAGAAAATTGAGCTAGCTTAACGTGGGCATTGGATTCATGTCATTCTGAGCTTTGAATCAAAAGTTATAGACCATTTAATGCGTATATGCAAGTTGATCAGCGAGTTAAAATGATCATTCTAGCCAGATCATTGTTGCTCATTGAGTAAAGGCTTATTAATGGAGCATAATTCATGGCATCACACAGCTTGCGATAGATTCAATTAGTTAGAGGCTTTAACATAGCTATTCAATCTTAAATGTTTTCACAATATAGAAAATTGAGCTACCTTAACGTGGGCGTTGGATTTGTATCATTCTGAGCACTGAATCAGAAGTTATGGACGATTTTGTGCGGACATGTCAAGTTGATCGCTGAGTTAAAATGATCATTCAAACCTGATCATTGGTGCTCATTGATTAAAAGCTTATAAAAGAAGCATAATGCATAGCATCAAACAAATTATGATAGATTGTATTGCTTAAAGGCTTTACCGTAGCTATTTCAATCTGAAATTTTTTTTAAGTATTTAAAATTGAGCTAGTTTAACGTGTGCGTTTGATTCGTGTCATTCTGAGCTTTGAATCAAAAGTTATAGACAATTTAGTGCCAACATGTCAAGCTGATCGGCCAATTAAAATGATAATTCTAAATTGATCATTTGTGCTCATTGAGTAAACGCTTATAAATGAAGCATAATTCATGGCATCACGCAATTTCAGATAGATTGGATTACTTGGAGGCTTTTTCTTAGCTATTTTTGGTCTTCAATTTTGTCACAATATAGAAAATTGAGGTAGCTTAACACGGGCGTTGGATTCGTGTCATTCTGAGCTATGAATCAAAAGTTACAGAAGATTTTGTGCAGACATGTCAAGTTGACCGGTAGTTAAAATGATCATTCAAAACTGATCATTGGTGCTCCTTGAGTAAAGGCTTATATATGAAGCATAATGCATGGCACCACACAATTTCGGATTAATTGGATTTCTTGGAGGCTTTTTCTTAGCTATTTTGGTCATAAATTTTGTCACAATATATAAAATTAAACTAGCTTAATGTGGGCATTGGATTCGTGTCATTTTGAGCTCTGAATCAAAAGTCATTGAATCATTAGTGCTTATCAAGTAAAGGCTTATTAATGAAGCATAATGCATGGCATCAAGCAGTTTGCAAAGAATGATAACTTGGAGGCTATTTCAGTCTTAAATTTTGTCACAATATAAAAATTGAGCGAGCGTAACGTGGGCATTGGATCATGTCATCATGAGCTCAGAATCAAAAGTTATGCACAATTTTGTGCGGATATGTCAAGTTGATCGGAGAGTTAAAATGTTCATTCTAAACTAATCATTTTTGCTCATTGAGTAAAAGCTTATAAATGAAGAATAATGCATGGCATCAAGCATTCTGCGTTGGATTCGTGTCATTCATAAATGTAAATAAAAAGTTGCTGACCGTTTAGTGCGGACATGTCAACTTGATCAGATTGTTAAAATGAACATTTTAAACTAATCATTGGTGCTCATTGAGAAAAGGCATACAAATAAAGCATAATGCACAACATCACTGAGTTTGGGATATATTGGATTACTTTGAGGCTTCGTAATAGTTCTTTCAGTCTCAAATGTTGTCACAATATGGAGTTTTATGTGGGCGTTCCATTCTTGTCAAATTGAGCTCTAAATTTAAAATTTAAAGATGATTTAGTGCGGATATGTCAAATTGATCAGCTAGTTAAAATGATCACTATCAACTGATCATTGGTGTTTATTGGGTGAAGGCATATAAATGAATCATAATGCTTGGCATCACGTAGTTTGGGATAGATTGGATTACTTGGAGTCTTTTTTCATAGCTATTTTTTTATTAAATTTTATCACAACATATGAAATTTAGCCAGATTAACGTAGGCGTTGGATTCGTTTCATTCTGAACTCTAAATCAAAAATTAAAGACGATTTAGTGTGGACATGTCAAGTTGATCGGCCATTTAAAATGATCATTCTAAACTGATCATTGGTGCTCGTTGAGTAAAGGCTTATTAAAGAAACATAATGCATGACATCACACAATTTGGGATAGATTGGATTATTTGGAGTATTTGTCGTATCTGTTTCAGTCTCAAATATTATAACAATATGAAATATTGAGCATATTGAGCTAACTTAACGTGGGCATTGGATTTATCCCATTTTGACCTATAAATTAAAAGTTAAAGACGATTCAGGGAGTGATACAAGCCTCGATTCAAGGCTTGGATGCGCGTGGGCTGTTTGTAGAAGATTAGGTGAGAAACTCAACCTTAGGCTTCTGGATGGGGGTTTTCTGGTTGGTAAAAGATGGAAGGGTGAAGTGAACCACACGAGGGGTGATGAACCTCGTGATAAATCACAAACTTAGAGCTAGGAGGGCTGGTCTCAACTAGGTTCTAAGCGCACAAGTCTCTTGAGAGAAAGCTTGTTGAAAGAAAAGTTCTATCTTTATTAATATCAAAAAGGTTGTCGAACTACAATGCTGGAAGGAGCCTTATTAATATGCTCGACAGTTTGACCTTCTAGGGTCGACTCAAATAAAGAAAAGGAAAGTTTACAAAAGTGCACAAATGGAAAAGATACAAAAGTGTATAACCAAAAAAGGACCTATTCCTAAAATGTTCTTGACTCAAAAATGTAAAGCATCTAGATCCTACCCTGCAAAACAGAAAGAGGCATATATTCGAATTGAAACTTACCTTAACTTACCTCACGGCCAAGAAATGGAAGGTGGCCGTCCTTGTGGCATGCACGCGCCTTGCTCCTAGTCTTCGACTTGGAGTAGGGTTAAAAATCTTTGGGCCCTGACCTCTCTTGCCACTAAAGCCCAAGTCTCTGATGTTCCTTGTGTTGTTGAGAAGCCTTTGGACTCTAATTTGCTCTTCTGGCCCATTGTCCTTAGCTGCTCTTCCTCTAGGAGCTTGTCGACCCATAAGCTGAATTTGTGGAAGAGTGCTCTTGATCTGCTTCTTGTCATTGCTCCTGAGGTACCACTGGTGTAGATACTTCTTCTAGGTGCATGTCCTGGAGCTGGTAGCTCATTTGGTCCGAGTCCTCTTGTGTGGAAGTGGAAGTGCGCGTGTACTCGGCTGGATCGGCTGTACCGGCTGGATTGTGTGCGGTACTGGCCGGGATGCCTTCAGGACCGGCCAAGTTGATCCCGGAGTTGGCGGCATCACCAGAGGGACCGGCGGTGTCATCCACGTCCCCACCAAGTGTGCCGGAAGCTTGGGCCTCTCCGCCGGTGATGCTGACCGGTCTGGTCCTATAGGTCGAGGGTCCGGCGGTACTGCCTGGTCCGGCAGACGTGCCAGATGGTCCTGCTGTCTCGGGCAAGCTTCCTGGTCGGCCAGTCTGGTCTCCTGGCTGGATGTACGACCTGATGTCCTCATCATTCCCTCCCTCTTCAGTAGGTTTTGTCCTCAAAACTGGTTCATCTGCATGGAAAGGGGCCAAGTCAGTAACATTGAACGTATTGGACACATTAAACTCACCTGGAAGCTCGATCCGGTAGGCGTTGTTGTTGATCCTCTCGAGCACTCTGAATGGTCCATCTCCTCTTGGTGCTAGCTTGGAACTCCTTAGGTTTGGGAACCTCTCCTGCCGTAGGTGTAGCCACACCCAATCGCCTGGTTGAAAGATCACCTCCTTTCTTCCTTTGTTGGCATGAGTCACGTACTGTCCGGTCCTCTTCTCCAAGTTTTCTGCTACCTTCTGGTGTAATCTCCTTATGAACTCTGCCTTGGATGCTCCGTTGAGGTTGGTCATCTCAGCTGGTGGTAGTGGTGTTTGCTCCAATGGGGTGAGAGGGTTGAAGCCGTATACCACTTCAAATGGTGTCTTCTTGGTTGCTGAGTGCACGGCTCGGTTGTAAGCGAACTCAATGAATGGCAGGCACTCCACCCAAGTCTTTAGGTTCTTCCCTAGTGTAGTCCTGAGAAGGGTTGATAGTGTCCTGTTGACAACTTCAGTTTGGCCATCGGTTTGAGGATGGCAGGTGGTAGAGAAGAGTAGCTTCGTGCCTAGCTTTCTCCAAAGGGTCCTCCAGAAATGGCTGAGGAACTTGGTGTCCCTGTCTGATACGATGGTCCTTGGCACTCCATGAAGCTGTACTATCTCCCTGAAGAACAGCTCAGCTGTTTGCATGGCATCATTGATATTGGCACACGGAATGAAGTGTGCCATCTTGGA
Source organism: Pugionium dolabratum (assembly GCA_018901945.1). Classification (NCBI taxonomy): domain Eukaryota; kingdom Viridiplantae; phylum Streptophyta; class Magnoliopsida; order Brassicales; family Brassicaceae; genus Pugionium; species Pugionium dolabratum. The sequence goes on from JAEVFF010000268.1 coordinate 62,683, forward strand.
GAATCTATCCACCACTACAAAGATTGCAGAAACCTAGAACAAAGTCCATTGAGATGTCCACCCATGGATGCGTAGGTATGGGCAGTGGGAGATACAACCCGTGAGGTTGCACTCGGGACTTTGCCTTCTTGCAAGTGATGCATCTTGCACAATGAGCTTCTACTGTCCTCTTGATGTGTGGCCAGTAGAAGTGCTCCTTGACCACTGCTAGAGTCTTGTCGACACCAAAGTGGCCCATGAGTCCTCCTCCATGAGCTTCTCGGATGATAAGCTCCCTTAATGATCCTTGTGGTATGCACACCTTCTTTCTCGGAACAAGAATCCTTCATGGATGTAGAACTTGCCATGACTCCCTGTGCCACACTCCTTGTAGCTCTCAGCAAAGTCATGATCATCCTTGTATAGGTCCTTGATGTGCTCGAATCCTAGGACCTTCGGCTACCACATTATCTTTGCCCTTCTTGTACTTGATGATGTACGGAAAGGTCTCTATGAACTCCATCATCCTGGCATGTCTCCTCTTGAGATTGGTTTGCCCTCTGAGGTGTTTGAGAGTCTCGTGATCAGTGTGGATCACAAACTCCTTGGACAGCAAGTAATGCTGCCATGTCTCCAATGCTCGGACAAGGGCATAAAGCTCCTTTTCGTAAGTGGGGTAGTTCAGTGAGGCACCACCTAGCTTCTCACTGAAGTATGCCACTGGTCTCCCTCCTTGGGTTAGCACTGCTCCTATGCCTACTCCAGAGGCATCACACTCCACTTCAAACGTCTTGTTGAAGTCGGGCAGGACTAGCACTGGTGCATGTGTAAGGCTGTCCTTCAAAGCCTGGAATGCCTTCTCCTGAGCTTCTCCCCAGCTGAATCCCACGTTCTTCTTCACTACTGCCGTCAGTGGTGAGGCAATACTGCTGAAGTTGGGCACGAATCTCCTATAGAGCTGGCCAGTCCGTGGAAGCTCCTTACTTGGCTGATGTTTCCTGGTGTTGGCCATTCTTGTATGGCTCGAATCTTCTCCTCATCAACCTGTAGGCCCTGTGAACTCACAACAAAACCTAAAGAGACAAGCTTATCAGTACAAAAGGTG
>JAEVFF010000268.1:66348-101823 GCA_018901945.1 Pugionium dolabratum
CGTGAAAGACAATGCAAAAGGGAATCTAAACCCTAGTGATACACGTAGGAGGCTAGATGCACTCGGTTTGGAGTTTGATGTTGTTTTTTTGATTTTTCTTGAATACAACTTAAACTAATGTAAGAACTAGAAATAAGACAAGCAAAAGGATAGAAACAACCTGGTTTAGGAGCTTTAAGCTCTGATACCAAAATGATACAAGCCTTGATTCAAGGATGTATGCGCGTGGGCTTTTTGTAGAAGATTAGGTGAGAAACTCAACCTTAGGCTTCTGGATAGGGGTTTCTGGTTGGTAAACGATGGAAGGGTGAAGTGAACCACACGAGGGGTGATGAACCTCGTGATAAATCACAAACTTAGAGCTAGGAGGGCTGTTCTCAACTAGATTCTAAGCGCACAAGATTCTTGAGAGAAAACTTGTTGGGGAAAAAGTTCTATCTTTATTAATATCAAAAAGATTGTCGAACTACAATGCTGGAAGGAGCCTTATTAATATGCTCGACAGCTTGACCTTCTAGGGTCGACACAAATAAAGAAAAAGAAAAGTTTACAAAAGTGCACAAAAGGAAAAGATACAAAAGTGCATAACCGAAAAAGGACCTATTCCTAAAATGTTCTTGACTCAAAAAATGTAAAGCATCTAGATCCTACCCTGCAAAACAGAAAGAGGCATATATTCGAATTGAAACTTACCTTAACTTACCTCATGGCCAAGAAATGAAAGGTGGCCGTCCTTGTGGCATCCACGCGCCTTGCTCCTAGTCTTCGACTTGGAGTAGGGTTAAAAATCTTTGGGCCCTGACCTCTCTTGCCACTAAAGCCCAAGTTTCTGATGTTCCTTGTGTTGTTGAGAAGCCTTTGGACTCTAATTTGCTCTTCTGGCCCATTGTCCTTAGCTGCTCTTCCTCTAGGAGCTTATCGACCCATAACCTGAATTTGTGGAAGAGTGCTCTTGATCTGCTTCTTGTCATTGCTCCTGGAGGTACCACTGGTGTAGATACTTCCTCTAAGTGCATGTCCTGGAGCTGGTAGCTCATTTGGTCCGAGTACTCTTGTGTAGAAGTGGAAGTGCGCGTGTACTCGGCTAGATCGGCTGTACCGGCTGGATTGTGCGTGGTACTGGCCGGAATGACTTCAGGACCGGCCAAGTTGATCCCGGAGTCGGCGGTGTCATCAGAGGGACCGCCGGTGTCATCCACGTCCCCACCAAGTGTGCCGGAAGCTTGGGCCTCTCCGCCGGCAATGTTGACCGGTCTGGTCCTATAGGTCGAGGGTCCGGCGGTACTGTGTGGTCCGGCAGGCGCGCCAGATGGTCCTGCTGTCTCGGGCAAGCTTCCTGGTCGGCCAGTCTGGTCTCCTAGCTGGATGTACGATCTGATGTCCTCATCAGAAGAGGTGTGAGGTATTTTGAAAACAATGTTAACCAAAGAAGAAAAAGTTCATCAAGAGGTCATGGGAGAGGAAATCAAAGATCAAGGTACGATAAGTCAAACATTAAATGTTACAATTGTGGAAAATTTGGACATTATGCTTCTGAATGTAAAACTACAAGCAATAATAGGGTTGAAGAGAAATTCAACTACGTTGAAGAGAAAATCCAAGAAGATGAAGTGTTATTAATGGGTAAAAAGAAAGATGAAAGAGATGATGTTCAAATGTAGTACCTTGATAGCGGTGCAAGCAATCACATGTGTGGACAAAGAGACATGTTCGTAGAGCTTGATGAATCGGTGAAATGAAATGTGGCATTAGGAGATGAATCAAATATGGAAGTAAAAGGCAAAGGTAATATTGTCATCCGTTTGAAGAATGGAGATCATCAATTAATTTCCAATGTTTATTATGTGCCAAATATGAAGAGAAATATCTTGAGTCATGGACAACTCTTAAAGAAAAGTTATGATATTCACTTAAAAGATAATAAGCTTTCTATAAGAGATTATGCAACTAATCTCATCAACAAGGTGCCGATGTCAAGAAATAGAATGTTTGTTCTTAACATTCAAAATGATATCGCACAATGTCTCAAGGTGTGTTATAAGGAAGAATCTTGGCTTTGGCATCTTCGATTTGGACATCTCAACTTTGGAGGATTGGAGCTACTTTATAAGAAAGAAATGGTAACAAGATTGTCTTGCATCAACCATCCAAATCAAATTTGTGAATGGTGTCTACTTGGAAAACAATTCAAAACGAGTTTTTTAAAGGAGTCAAACACAAGAGCTCGGAAGCCGCTAGAACTTGTACACACAGATGTTTGTGGTCCGATCAAGCCAATTTCACTCGGTAAAAGTAACTACTTTCTTCTCTTTATTGATGATTTTTTCAAGAAAAACGTGGGTTTATTTTTTGAAGGAAAAATCAGAAGTGTTTGAAAACTTCAAAAAGTTCAAAGCTCCTGTCGAGAAGGAAAGTGGCATTGTGATCAAAGTCATGAAATCCGATCATGGAGGAGATTTTACTTCCAAAGAATTTCAGAAGTATTGTGAAGATAATGGGATACGTAGATAATTAACGGTGCCAAGATCACCTCAACAAAATGGAGTAGGGAAAAGAAAGAATAGAACAATCCTTGAGATGGCGAGGAGCATGCTCAAAAGCAAAAGATTACCAAAGAAGCTATGGGCAGAAGTGGTTGCATGCATGGTTTATCTATCAAACCGATCTCCAACAAGAAGTGTCTCAGAAAAAAATACCACAAGAAGTTTGGAGTAGAAGGAAGCCAGTATTTCTCATCTAAGAGTTTTTGGAAGCATTGCTAATGCTCATATACCGTACGAAAAAACGGAGCAAACTAGATGATAAAAAATGAAAATTATATCTTCATTGGTTATGACAATAATACCAAATGTTATAAGCTCTACAATCCGGATACAAGGAAGACAATCCTTAGTCGAAATGTCATCTTTGATGAAAAAAGAGAGTGGGATTGGAGATCAAATGATGAAGATTATAACTTCTTTCCACCTTTTGAAGAAGAAATTCTGGAGCAACCTATAGAGGAGCAAGCTACACTGCCAACTTCATCAACCACAAGTTATCAAGAAGATGAAAGTTCGAGTGAAAGGACTCCACGTTTTAGAAGTTTACAAGAATTTTACGAGGTAACTGAAAATCAAGACAACCTTACTTTATTTTGTTTATTTGCGAATTGCGAACCCATGACCTTTCGAGAGGCTATGGAGAAGAAAATATGGAGAAATGCAATGGATGAAGAGATCAAAGCAATACAAAAGAATGAGACATGTGAGTTAGCTTCACTTTCGAATGTACATAAGGCAATTGGTGTGAAGTGGGTGTTTAAAGCAAAGAAGAACTTTAAAGGAGAAATTGAAAGATACAAAGCAAGATTGGTGGCAAAAGGCTATAGTCAAAGAGCTGGAATCGACTGTGACGAGGTATTTGCTCATGTTGCTCGTTTAGAAACTGTTAGACTAATCATTTCATTGGTAGTCCAAAACAGTTGGAGGATACATCAAATGGATGTCAAATCAGCCTTCTTAAATGGAGATCTTGATGAAAAAGTCTATATTGAGCAACCACAAGATTATATAGTCAAAGGAGAAGAAGACAAAGTCTTAAGGTTAAGGAAGACATTTTATGGCTTAAAACAAGCACCAAGAGCTTGGAATACTCGAAGTGATAAGTAATTCAAGGAGAAAAACTTCATCAAATGTCCATATGAGCATGCATTCTATATCAAAAACTCAAAAGAATGATATATTGATTGCATGTTTGTATGTAGATAACTTGATATTCACTGGTAATACTCCAAATATGTTTGAAGATTTCAAAATGGAGATGACAAAAGAGTTCGAGATGACGGATATTGGATTAATGTCTTACTACCTTGCAATTGAGGTGAAGCAAGAAGCCAATAGAATATTCATTACTCAAAAAGGTTATGCTAAAGATGTGCTCAAGAAATTTAAGATGGATGACTCGAACCCTGTAAGCACGCCAATGGAATGTGGAGTTAAGTTGTCAAATTATGATTAAGGAGAAATGGTGGATCCAACACTCTTTAAGAGCTTGGTTGGGAGCTTACGTTACTTGACGTGCACAAAACCTGATATTTTATATGCGGTTGGAGTTGTGAGTCGATACATGGAGCATCCAACCACAATTCACTTTAAGGCGGCCAAGAGGATTCTTTGATATATCAAAGGTACAATAAATTTTGGTTTGCACTACTCCATTTCTAATGATTACAAGTTTGTTGGATATAGCGATAGCGATTGGAGTGAAGACGTAGATGATCGAAAAAGTACAAGTGGATTTGTGTTTTATATTGGAGATACGGTATTCACATGGATGTCAAATAAGCAACCGATTGTCACTCTTTCTACTTGTGAAGCGGAGTATGTAGCTGCTACTTCATGTGTTTGTCACGCAATTTGGCTGTGAAACTTGTTAAAAGAGTTGAGTTTACCACAAGAGTAACAACCAAAGATCTTCATGGATAACAAGTCACCAATAGCATTAGCAAATAACCCAGTATTTCATGATCGAAATAAACATATTGACCTACGCTATCACTACATTAAAGACTATATTACCAAGAAAGATGTGCAATTGGAGTATGTGAAGACGAATGATCAAGTAGCTGATATTTTCATCAAGCCACTCAAGAGTGAAGATTTTATAAAGATGAGAAGTTTGTTTGTAATAACAAAATCAAGTTTAAGAGGGGGTGTTAAAAATTAAACGTAATTTTGGGTCAAGTTTAATTTTGGATCTAATTAAAATTTGATCCAAGTTGTAAAATATATCTAGAAATATCTTTCACCTATTTAAAAAGAAATATCTAGATAATTGTACTAAAATAATAAAGATATTATGAGAGAAGTTTATAGAATTAGGATTAAAATATTTAGATATTTTGTAACTTGGAGGCTATACATACTTACTCCTCTCTCATTTGTAATCAAATTTTTCTAATAAAAACAAATTTCTCTATAAATATAAAATATTCGTTTTCTTCCTAAAATTTCTATTTTTTCAAAGTCTTTTAAACACGTTTTCAACACTTCTAAAATTATTTTTTCTCAACAGTTCGATTCTTCGATATAAGCTTTTTCTAAGGATTTTGGGTAGCGATTGCAATGACGCATCCATATTTCTCAAAATCCATGGTTGACCTGATAATAGGCCACACAAGAGTTATCAAACGCAAGTTTTATGGTGTTATGTGTTATTTCCTTCATTTCAGTTTCGTCAGTTATGTTGGTTTGTAAACAATAACAGAAAATAGTGAAATCTTAGATGATTTGATCAGTACAATATTAATTTTGTACACTGAGGTAGAAAAATAAAGTGAGACTTGTCTTTTGTGAATCAATCTATTGTTTTGTTACAAGTTCTTGGAACCCAAACAACTTGTACATAGACAAATTTCTTTTGCCGAAAACCTATTCCTCAAACCCAATGGTGAAGAGAAAAGTTCACATTGTATATCATTTGATCGGTTTCATCACTCTTTCGTCGTCTCCTTCAAAGATTATGCTTTTTGTGTATCGTATCTATGCCTGAGCATTTGGATATTCGGTTCGGTTTGGGTCGGTTATTTTTGGTTTTGGTTTTTTCGGTCGATAAGATTAAAGATACATTCGATTATTTCTATATTTCGGTTCGGTTATATTTCGGTTTCGGTCGGTTTAATTATTAAATTTTAAAAACCAAAAATAACCGAACATAATTCGGATAACCGAAAATAACCAAAAATAACCGAAAATAATAAAAAAAATAACCAAAAATAACCGAATATTTTCAAATAACTGAAAATACCCAAAAATAATTTTGTTTTTCCGAGTATTATTTCAGTTTTGGGTTTTGTTCTAGTTAGGATTAGAGCACGTGGCTACGAACCATGGTGTCGGGGGTTCGAATCCCTTTTTGCCCACAACCGGCCGAAAAAGGAAGGATCTTTCCCTCCGGGGGTAGGAAAATCATGTTTGGTATAGCGTACTCAAAGCTATGGAACTTGGGGATGGGTCTTTTGTCGAAATACAGTGGGATTGGTTTCTTTTTTATTTGAATTTAGATATATATATATATATATATATCTATTATATACTATTATATATATCGCTTCTTATTTTTTATATATAGTATTTTTTACCGACCGAATCACCATATTTTTGTAAGCTCCATAACTCTTCCTTAGCGAGGCTTCGGTAGAATAGCAGAGCAAGTACAAGTATTAGTAACCATTAACTATAATTTTCTAAAATAATATTTGTTCTTTTATTTTTTACAACCGAATACCAACCGAAATCTGTTTTTTAGTTCGGTTTTGGTTCGATTTATTCAGTTCGAATTATTTGTCCAGACCTAATCGTATCTAAGCATGTTACATTACCTTAAGTAGACTAAGACGTGTACCTTGAACTTGAATCCACTTAAAGAATAGATGGTCCCATACACTCATCATTAGCACAATAACACCGTTTGCACTAAGGATTCATAGTAGTGTTCCAATTGGCATTGCACTTAAGAGGATCCTCGGAAGCAAAGATGGAATTTAGGTGCGGTTTTGAATTTCTTCCAAAGCGTTGGGGAGATCAAAAACTCTGTTTTGATATAGTGAATGATTGGCTAACCAGTAGCTTGCTTCAAAAGTGCAGTCTTAAATCTATGTAGTTCTAACCCTTAAAATATGGTGATGATGTATGGCTGAGTCGCAAACTTAATATGTGTTCCACATCTTCAGGGTGCTCTTCTCAATTCTCATTATTTACTCTTTGAACTTTTCTTTCTACTCCTTTTAATGTATCCATTTTTGTTTGCTTGTGTTTCAAGTTAGGGCGGGTGTAAAACCTAAGACTAAAGTTGATTGGAAAATAGCGTTACAAATGGTCAAGTTGGAAAAGCATACTTTATGTTACAATAGTATTATTCGTTTGGTCGTTGCAGTCGGTTACGGTCAATTATGCGGATGTGGCTGCGGCAGATAATGTTCATTTGTATATCGACGACGGTTGCGATTGCGATTAATCACAAATTTTTAGTCGTATCGATGTTTTAATCAGCAGTTGAAAAAATTGCGATGCAGTACGTAGCAGTTAAACGATGCGTGTACTACATATAGTTGTAGTAGATAAACGAATAATAATTTGTCGTAACCACAAAACTTACGGCTCACAAACGAAAATGACTAATATATGATGTTATGATATGTTTCATATCCCATGTGAATCATTATACCGTTAAATATGTCATCGCTGAGCATAATCTTGATTCAGAATTCAGAAATTAAAAAAAAAAAGATAAGGAGAATAATGTTGATTTACTGTTAGATTCAGTATAATGTTAAAACAAAGTTCACATGTATGTAAAAAGAACAATTTGGGAAAAGATTTCTTGGTTCAGTTTGAACCATCCAACCAACAATCTTTTAAAAATCATAGCACAAAAGAACTATGATATAGTTAAATAAAAAACCCAAATAAAGCTATTCTTGCATGACTCAATAAATCTATAACCTTCACACTAAACCTACACCATACTTCTACTTAAATACCTCAATGCATCATCTCCAATTCCACACTCAATTCACAATCTAATCACCATTAACACATTGCAAACCAAACACAAAAATACATGGCTCTTCTTGTTTTCTTCCTCTTCACCATCCTTGCCTTTTCAAGTAAGTCATCTTCTCCATCCATGATTCATTGATGTTTTACATATATATATTCTCTTTGTTTCAACTCGGTTCTTTGGTGTTTACAGTTTCATGTTGCTCCGCGACTCGGTTCCAGCATCAGCATAGGTACATACAGAAGAAAACAATGCTAGATCTAGCCAGCAAGATTGGTATCAATTATGGTAGACAAGGAAACAACCTCCCATCTCCTTACCAATCCATTAATTTCATCAAATCAATCAAAGCTGGTCATGTCAAGCTTTACGATGCCGACCCAGAATCTTTAACACTCCTCTCTCAGACCAATCTCTATGTCACCATAACTGTCCCTAACAACCAAATCATTTCCTTCAGTTCTAACCAAACCATAGCTGAAGATTGGGTAAAAACCAATATACTCCCTTACTATCCACAAACCCAAATCCGATTAATCCTCGTCGGAAACGAAATCCTCTCCGCTGTAGACAGGAATATCACGGATAATCTCGTTCCGGCGATGCGCAAAATCGTGAACTCTCTCAGAGTTCATGGGATTCACAACATCAAAGTCGGTACACCTCTCTCCATGGATTCTCTCCATTCGACATTTCCACCGTCGAACTCAACATTCCGGGAAGATATCACCGAACCTTTGATGTTGCCGTTGCTCAAGTTTCTCAACGGAACAAACTCTTACTTCTTCGTCAATCTTCAACCTTACTTCCGTTGGTCAAGAAACCCTATGAATACTAGTTTAGATTTTGCTCTTTTCCAAGGAAATTCAACCTATACCGATCCTCAAACCGGTTTGGTTTACCGTAATCTTCTAGACGAAATGTTGGATTCGGTTATCTTTGCCATGACCAAGCTCGGTTACCCGCACATCCGCATCGCCATCTCGGAAACCGGATGGCCTAGTTCCGGCGATATCGACGAAATCGGAGCCAACTTGCTCAACGCAGCGACGTATAACCGGAATTTGATCAAGAAAATGACTGCGGTTCCACCGATCGGTACGCCAGCTAGACCCGGTTTACCTATACCGACATTTGTTTTCTCCTTGTTCAACGAAAACCAGAAACCAGGTTCGGGAACACAGAGACATTGGGGTATATTGAACCCTGACGGTACACCAATCTACGACATTGATTTCACCGGTCAAAAACCCTTAACCGGTTTCAACCCTTTGCCTAAACCAACGAACAATGTTCCTTACAAGGGTCAAGTGTGGTGCGTACCGGTCGAAGGAGCTAACGAGACTGAGCTTGAGGAAGCTTTGACGATTGCTTGCGGCCAAAGCAACACAACGTGTGCTGCTTTGGCTCCTGGTAGAGAATGTTACGAACCAGTCTCTATTTCGTGGCACGCAAGCTACGCGTTTAGCTCGTACTGGGCTCAGTTTCGTACCCAAAACGTTCGATGTTACTTCAATGGACTGGCTCATGAGACCACGGTTAACCCTGGTGAGTCATTTTTGTTCCTTTATTGGTCAAAAATAACCTTTTATCGTATAGTCACGGTTCATGTGATAAAGTAAGGTTATTTCTAGAAAAACTATTTTGTAGCTAACGAAAACCTTTTTTACAGGAAATGATCGCTGCAAGTTTCCGAGCGTTACTCTGTGAGGGGAAGACTCCTGAACTAAAGAGAATAAAATCTGGATTTTTCGTATTTGCTCAATGTTGTTTTTCATTATATTTTCTGCTTCTTGTTTCTCAATGTTGAGAAAAATCAAATAACTAATAAATAAATTTATTGTTTGATTTCCTTTTGTTTACATTTAGTGTTTTTTTCTTTGCAAATAAACTACAATAACCATGATATACTCTTTGAGGAACTTTTAAAAAGAATAGTTTTACCCTCACCTATTATCAACATAAATATTATGCTGATATGTCATCAGTATATTTAATTTCAAATAAATATATAAATATTTTTAATTTACTAGAATAATTACAACGACAATTGTCTAAAATAGCATATTTTTAAGTTTTTATTTTAAAAATAACATTATTAGTTTAAATTTCCAATTTAGCACAAATTTAAGATTAAAATGTATTGAAACTATATTTTAATAGAAAATAATTAAACCCTAAATTGGAAAAAATAAACCTAAATATAATAATTTAAGTTTATCTATAATTTATTTAGAGTAAATAAGTATTTTAAAATAATTATTTATGCTATTTTTGAGAGTTTAATTTTAAGATGTTAGATTTGGAAGAAAAACTTTAAAATATGTTATTTTACGGTATACTATAATTACAATATATGTTATTGTTATTAATTTGGTTAGAAAACTAATATATTTTATTAAACTAACCAAAATACTATTAAATTCGTAAAAATAAATTGTTTTCTTAATTTACATATCAAAAATTAATATTAAAAATAATTTTAAATAAAAGTTAAAATTATCATATTTAATTTATATTTACTAATAAATAATATTATATAATTTGCGAATATTTTTTTTACGTATGACGTAAATATAATTTAGTATATTTTATATATAGAAACTCATCTTCACTGAACCTATGAAAATATTATATTACGGAAAATAACGAAAAATTATATTTTTAAAAATTTATTTACTATTATTTTATAAATTTCCAATTTAAAAATATATTTGCAATAAATGTAGATTATTTCTAAAATTTTAATATAAAATTTTAACACATGATGATTCTTTCATTTCATTTGTAATTGATTTCCATTCTAAAACCGTTAATAAAAATTTTTTAGCTATTATATTTGGATAAACAATATTACATTAAATTTTGTAGATTTGCGATTCAGATAATAATTACATCACTATGTTATTTTATATTTTTAGATTTCTGTAAAGAAAATTTGGATGTGATTAGCATTGTTCGTAAAGAATTAAGATAACGTCGCATATGTCATGTGGTTGCATTGAATAAACAACAAACTTTTCGTACGGCTTCAAGCCAACTAAAATAAAATTAAAATTAAAAAAATAAAACAACAAACGAAAAGGCATAATTGAATTTCAGTTTGGATGACGACATAAAAAGGAAAACAAGGAATAAAATTGAATCTATAAAAAATATCCTTTTGCGAGAAGCCATAATTGAATTCAGTGAAGATTGTAATCACGACATGGATATGATTGCGGTATTTAGTTTCTTACCTGCTTCGAGATCTCTCTCTCTTCCGTTTCTTCTATGAGGTCTTCATCTTCCCCTTGTCTTCAACTGAAACCGGATTCTTCCTTCTTCATTGCTTCCTCCTTGTTGCCTTGCGCGTCGACGATGGCGTCGACTTCCTTAGGACCTTCGACACTACTTTCTCACGGTTCTTCTTCTCGTGAATTTCCTGATGTTCGGTTCAGATTTTTTCTTGGTCACAAGGGAATTGTTCCCCGAGCTCGAATTCCCTCATTCCGGAGATTTCGGATTCACTGCGGGTCAAAGGCGAGTTCAGAATTCTCTGTTTCTGTTTTGCGTTATCTTAACAATCTTTATTCATTTTTGGGGTTTTGGAATTGAAGAATACTCCTTCACTTGATCTCGAAAGTTGTCAGTCTGAGGAAGTCTTATATTTACGTTAATCATTACAAGTTTAGTACTGATTGAGAAAACTTATCAAACTATATCTGTTTGTTTGATGCATAAGTTTGTAGATAATTGTTGATTATCTGGGTTTCAAATTTCCTATGAGAATAGATGAAACAAGGCTCTGTAATTTGAATCTTTGATAGATGTCTTTACCGAAATGCTCTTACTCATGAAAACGAGGAGTTCGATGCTCAATCTTTTCAGATATTTGTTTTCTATGATGTGTTCATTAGTCTTTTGCCCTATAATCCCGTAACATCAATTTTGGTATGTAATATGTTTGATTCAGGAAAAGGAAGTGAGGCCTTCTTCTCCATTCCCTGAAAACTCGTCATTGTCCGGAGATGCTGCTTTGCCCTCTAATGAATGGAAGGCTGTTCCTGATATTTGGAGATCATCTTCAGAAAAGTATGGTGATAAAGTTGCATTGGTAGATCCTTATCATGATCCACCTTTGAAACTGACGTACCAGCAGGTAGGTTTCTTATTGATGGTACTTTTATCTTATTGTCTAACAAGCAAAAAAGAGTAAGTGGAGACGGTCCGCTTTTTATCTTTGTGCTAAACATAGTTGTGAAACCATATAGTCTGTAGCTGGTTCAGCCATTCTAAATAACAAGAAAAAATTGTAGTTTTACTCTGTCCTTGTTATTATCCAGTAGACTATCTTGCTTACATCATGACAATATTGTGAAGTCCTTTGCTAATAGCTTGTTGAGATGGTGGTGGTGAGTGGAGAACAGCTCCACATTCTTGCTCAGTTCTTGATGATGATCCAACTTCTAGATGTTAAGCATTCAAATGATGTTTTTAATGATTTTAGTCAGGCATTCCCATTGGTCTTTTTTATATGTACTTCTGTCTTAGGATCCTAGAATCAATACTCTGCTCCTGGTTATTCCAACCGTCTGTTCTGCTGGATATATTATATTTTTTGTGAGATATGTGGGGAACTCGAAATTTTCATTGATCACTTAGTTAATAGATTGTTGTTGTAGTTATTTGTTTTTGGTGAGCAACGGAAGCCTTCATCTTGTTTACTTAATTTTCAGTTGGAACAAGAAATTTTGGACTTTTCTGAGGGCTTACGAGTTGTTGGAGTGAAAGCAGATGAGAAGATTGCACTTTTTGCTGATAATTCCTGCCGATGGCTTGTTTCAGATCAAGGTATGTGATTGATGATATGGAACACAATAGAATATGCGAAAAGCAGTCTGTTACTCATTAATTAATAGGAAGAGCATGAAGCATCAGGGGGACTGAGTTCATTAAATTTTGCATCACTAAGCTGTGGTTGCCTTGCACATTAACCATAAAACAGCAATATTACGAGATAGGTTTGAGATGTTTCTGCATTTTGTTTTTATCCCCTATAAGTTTATAGTTTGTCACACATCCAAGCACCTTGTCAGTATCTTCCTTTTTGTTCTATAGATATTCTAGCACACAGGTGTAGGGCTTCTGTATATGCTTGTTCTGACTGAAGTCTTAACTGAAAAAGTGAAAAGTACTTTCCTATGATTAAAATTGCATGTACAAAGGAGTAAGTCTTGTAGGAATTTTATGTGGTAATCTCTCAGTTGCGTGAAAGCTCACGATGCTAACTTTGCTTAGCTATTTTTTTTATAACTCTAACTTTGCTTAGGTATTGAACTTCAGTTCTTGGTGCAATAATTCTTATATACGCTGCTCTTCCATTTCTCCTACTCTCCCCGCAGGTATTGGTATCATTATGTACTGTTTATCACTTTATGCCAGGTATAATGGCCACAGGAGCAGTCAATGTTGTTAGAGGATCTAGGTCCTCTGTTGAAGAGTTACTACAGATATACCGTCATTCTGAAAGGTATGCCAACACTTTTTTATCCTTTTGTTGTTTGACGTAAATATCATACCTACTCATGAGAGGTGAATAATCTGCCTTATTACAAACACAAAATGAATCTCAACATGGTATCCTGACCTCGTTTGTGTACCGTTTGTTTCATCATCTTGCGGTTTTGTTGTCTTAAATCAGTTTTAGTTCTATATCTTCAGATGCATCTGATGGTGCTGTTGCGTCTAAGAATAGTGTATTTGGTTTCTTAATGATTGACAGTTTTGGTGTATGTTGGGTAATTATTTTTTCTTAGTTGTACTTCTAGATAAACAGCTTCTTGATTTCTATTTATCTTATTGCATCAGCTCTCCTGTAAAATCATAATTATTCAAAGAGGTTCCTGGGTGATAAGACAGAAATCTTCGTCCCTCAGTTTACTGTGTCTCTTCAGTTATCAGTGCCAGATTTGTTTGCAATATATAGATCAAGAATCTCAAGTGATCTGTATTGCAGTGTAGCCCTGGTTGTGGATAGTCCTGAGTTTTTCAACCGCATCGCTGAGAAATTTACTTGTGAAGCATCTCTGAGGTTTTTGATACTTCTCTGGGGTGAGAAATCATCGTTGGTTACACAGGGGATGCAGATTCCAGTTTACAGTTACACAGAAATTAAAAACCTGGGACAGGAGAGTCGTGCACAATTTTCAGGATCTAATGGTACCTGTACGTTAAAGATTTATGTTTTCTCCAAGGCATTAAACGATTTAACTCCTGATTTGAACAAATGAATAACTGTAGGGAACTATGAATCCATCAACCCAGATGATACAGCTGCGATTATGTATACCAGTGGTACCACAGGAAATCCAAAAGGCGTTATGCTTACACATCGAAATCTTTTACATCAGGTTCAAGCCAATAGGCCTAATACTTATTTGCAGCATTTATTTTGTGACTCTTTCTCTTTTAAAGACCAAACATTCTTATTAGTTTCTGACTTTCTGTAAAGTATAGGTTGAGCTTCTTTAATGTTTTCTTAAACTTTCCAGATAAAACATTTATCTGCGTATGTACCTGCTGAAGCTGGCGATAGATTTCTAAGCATGCTGCCATCATGGCATGCCTATGAACGTGCTTGTGAGTACTTCATATTCACACGTGGAGTTGAGCAAATGTATACATCTATAAGATTTTTAAAGGTGATTCTCATCATCCATTTTTATTCACTCAGTATATTTTTGTAACCATTGTACTTATATCGAGCTGTGTAGCTCCTCTGTTAGTGTGATGCTTCAGTCTGTTATGAGATCAATCACCTTTGTTTTTCTTTTGACAATGGGAGGAAAATATGATGAATTTTCATATCATTGTGCCATGTTAATTGTGAAACACGCATCCTCCTCTTGAAAGTGGGAAAATTGTGCAATTTGAATGGAAGAATGATTCAAGTCTATCTGGCTTTAATTTGTTTTTATTTTGTTTTCTTTTGATATAGGATGATCTAAAGCGGTATCAACCACACTATCTTATTTCCGTTCCTTTAGTATATGAGACACTTTACAGGTTTGTCACTTTTCAAGTTTAAAGTTTGCACAATGTCCCAATAGTAGTTATCGATGTGCATTTGTTTAATTAGTCTGAAATCCATATCTCGTGGCGGAGGAATGTCTAGTTAGTCTCGTTGCTTGGAAAGCCTAGTGAAGTACTCTCCTAACAGGCGTTTCTGCTCAGTCGTTCCATATTTATGAAACATAGTCCATGATTTTAATGATTAACTACTCCGCTTTCAAACATGAGTTCGTTGGTGAAACATCATTTTTTTTTCTCTTTTATTTGTTCCTTTTTTTGAGCACTGCAGTGGGATTCAAAAGCAAATTTCCACAAGTTCTGCTGGCCGTAAATTTCTAGCACTTACATTGATCAAAATCAGTCTAGCATATATGGGGATGAAAAGGATTTATGAGGTTCATGACACATATGATGCCCTCTTTAACATTTGTTTTTATTTATGATTTGGTTTAAGAGTTTATTCTGCTCATCCCTATTTGTGGTGCCTGAAGTTCTGATATGATTTTTGGTCTGGTTACAGGGTATGTGTCTGACAAAAGAGCAAAAGCCTCCAATGTATATTGTTTCTTTGGTGGATTGGTTGTGGGCAAGAGTAGTTGCTGCCTTATTGTGGCCATTACATATGTTGGCCAAAAGGCTTATCTACAAGAAAATTCATTCGTCTATTGGGATATCGAAGGTAGTACACAAATTCCATTTTCTATTCCCTTTTGTTAGATTTATAACTCGTACCAAAATACTTGTAGTTAAGACTGATATGATTTTGATTCCCACAGGCTGGTATCAGCGGTGGTGGTAGTTTACCCATTCATATTGACAAGTTTTTTGAGGTTAAGCTGTTTATAATTTCTCTTGGAAAATTTCAATTTTTATGCCTTTGAACAAATTTCGTATGTACAAGACTTTTTCCAAAACACTGCAGGCCATCGGTGTGATGCTACAAAATGGTTATGGTTTGACAGAGACCTCGCCGGTTGTTTGTGCACGGACGCTTAGCTGTAATGTAAGTCATTCCTGCTTTCCATTTTCTAATCGAGTTTTTGAACTCAATGATTTGAAGCTTTCTTTGAATTTTTGCCAAAAAAAATCTATCACCCCTGATTAATTTTTGCACGAAAGTTAGCACCTAAAATTCCCGTACCAAAGTTTTCAGATAAATCAGTCCATTAAAGAAGTATTCAACACAACTTGACAAGCTAGTTGATACTTATCCTTTCGCCACTGTGCTTCCAAATCAGTCAAACACAACATTACAAGCTCTTAACTGTCATTTCTTTTGATCCATCATTTTCCTTTTTGTTCTACTTAATATTGTATTATGTTTTGTCTTTTTGCTTTAAATGAAGGTTCTTGGCTCAGCTGGGCATCCAATGCATGGTACAGAGTTCAAAATTGTAGATCCTGAAACTAATAATGTTCTCCCGCATGGAACAAAGGGCATTGTCAAAGTCAGAGGCCCACAGATTATGAAAGGTTATTATAAGGTAAGATTGTATTAATAACTTACTTCAAGCATAATGTTACTAGGACATTGTGAAAAATAGGTGACAGAAACACAGAAGTTTAAAAAACAAACTCGTTTCTTGTGAAAAAAGCATAGATATTAGCTTACCTGGACTCGCAATAATGCATATTTTCCTTTTTCTGCAGTCCCTTGGTTTCCTCACATTTAAGTGTATTCATCCATCAGACATCACTATGTTGCATGTACATGTGTAGGGCTTTTGCCTTGATGATTAAATCGAGTTTTAACTCATATATCTGTTTGGTGCGTGCTCAGAATCCATCAACCACAAAGCAAGTTCTAAATGAGAGTGGATGGTTCAATACAGGAGATACGGGTTGGATTGCTCCTCATCACTCAATAGGACGGAGTCGTCGCTGTGGAGGTCTCATCGTTCTTGAAGGCCGAGCCAAGGACACAATCGTACTTTCCACAGGTATAACACAAGTCCAAAACATGTCTAAACGCAGTGACTGAAGCCGGTCCCTCCCTTATATTGATAACATTATCATCACTATAGGTGAAAACGTGGAACCATTGGAGATTGAAGAAGCCGCCATGAGAAGCAGATTGATTGAACAAATCGTAGTCATTGGACAGGTGCTTGAATTCTCTTAGACAATTAAGAAAATCTTAGTATCAGCTATTTTTTCGCCAATTTGTCGATATTCAAATTGATTTCTCTCATTCACAGGATCAACGCCGCCTAGGAGCTATCATTATCCCAAACAAAGAGGAAGCAGAAAAGTTAAATCCTGAAATATCCAAACTTAGCAAAGAAAAGCTCAAAAGCTTAGTTTACCAAGAACTGAAGAAATGGTAAAAACAAAATACCATTTTAACTTGACGGTAAAACAAATTGATCTTACATATTTACTCTGTTTAAACAATCTTTCTGCAGGACATCCGAATGCTCGTTCCAAGTCGGACCGGTCTTGATCGTGGACGAGCCCTTCACGGTAAGTTTATAGTTAAACCGTTCTTATAGATGTTTTGGCTTATCAAAAGATCGAAAACCTTATTGTTTTATGGTACAACATTGCAGATAGAGAATGGCTTAATGACACCAACGATGAAGATTAGACGGGACAAGGTCGTGGCTAAATACATAGACGAGATACATAATCTTTACAATTAAATTACATTTTAATTTTTATTATATCTCTTTATTGTTGTTGATTGAAATCATTTTCCCTGAAAGAACATATGTAATATAAATAAATTTATAAAGTGAAATTCCAAGTGTATAATTTCGACATAAAAATTTAATTGGTGACAACAAAAAACATTCAATGTTCCCTTAAAAAAATATGTAAAAAGTCAACTCTCATAAAGAGGCTAAATAAGTAATTAGATAACACATAATCTCTGGAAAGTGGAAACCATATGAAATAACGGCTGATGAATGCTTATCCCTCACTATCTTCATCAGCTACAGCTCTGTGCGAAGAATCGAACCCTAACCACTGCAAAAGGCCTCCATGCAAGCATCGTCAAGCTCGGGATTGTTCAATGTCGTCCTTTGGACAACACTCTTGTCAATGTTTACGGAAAATGCGGCGCCGCTGCTCATGCTCTCAAGTTATTCGACGAAATGCCCCACAGAGACCACATCGCCTGGGCCTCTGTTCTCACAGCTCTTAATCAAGCGAATCTCTCTGGGAAGACACTCTCGGTATTTTCTTCTAGCGGTGGGCTGCGTCCGGATGATTTTGTGTTCTCGGCGCTTGTTAAGGCCTGTGCTAACTTAGAATCTATTAAGCACGGGAAGCAAGTTCATGGCCATTT
Organism: Pugionium dolabratum; assembly: GCA_018901945.1. Taxonomy (NCBI): domain Eukaryota; kingdom Viridiplantae; phylum Streptophyta; class Magnoliopsida; order Brassicales; family Brassicaceae; genus Pugionium; species Pugionium dolabratum. The sequence goes on from JAEVFF010000268.1 coordinate 84,236, forward strand.
CATAGTTTCAGAGTATTCCGATGATGATGTTGTTAAGTCATCACTAGTTGATATGTATGCCAAATGCGATTTACCTGATAGTGCTAAATTAGTTTTCGATTCTATAGGACTGAAAAACACCATCTCATGGACCGCCATGGTATCTGCATATGCTAAAAGCGGAAGAAAGGGAGAAGCTTTGGAGCTTTTCCGGAAATTACCAGTCAAGAATTTATATTCTTGGACGGCATTGATTTCTGGGTTTGTGCAGAGTGGGAAAGGGCTTGAAGCTTTTTCTGTGTTCATTGAAATGAGGAGAGAAAGAGTCGACATTTTGGATCCTTTAGTCCTTTCAAGCATTGTGGGCGCTTGTGCTAATTTGGCAGCTTCGATAGCTGGGAGGCAGGTTCACGGGTTGGTTATAGCTCTAGGATTTGAGTCATGTGTGTTTATTAGTAACGCCCTTATCGATATGTACGCTAAATGCAGCGATGTTATAGCTGCAAAGGATATTTTTAGTAGAATGCGCCACAAAGATGTAGTTTCTTGGACATCACTTATAGTTGGAATGGCTCAACATGGGCTGGCTGAGAAGGCATTGGCTTTGTATGATGACATGGTTTCTCACGGTGTAAAGCCCAATGAGGTCACATTTGTTGGGTTGATATATGCATGTAGCCATGTCGGTTTTGTGGCTAAAGGCCGTGAGCTATTTCAATCAATGACCAAGGAATATGGAATTCGCCCGTCCTTGCAGCATTATACATGTTTATTGGATCTCCTTGGTCGGTCTGGACTCCTTGATGAAGCTGAAAACTTAATTGATAAGATGCCGTTTCCTCCGGATGAACCTACTTGGGCTGCTTTACTTAGCGCTTGTAAGCGCCAGGGACAATGTCAAATGGGTGTAAGAATTGCTAATCATCTGTTAAGCAGCTTTAAACCAAGAGATCCATCCACATATATACTTTTATCAAACGTCTATGCAAGTGCTTCTTTGTGGAGTAAAGTCTCAGAAGCAAGAAGGAAACTAGGAGACATGGAAGTTAGAAAGGATCCAGGATACAGTAGCGTGGAGGTCCGGAAAGAAACCGAGGTGTTTTATGCAGGAGAAACATCTCATCCTCTAAAAGAAGAGATATTTGGATTACTTAAGAAGTTGGATGAAGAAATGAGAAGGAAAAAAGGCTATGTTCCTGATACTAGTTGGATCCTACACGACATGGATGAGCAAGAGAAAGAAAAGCTTTTATTTTGGCATAGCGAGCGATCCGCTCTTGCATACGGATTGCTTAGAGCTGTTCCAGGAACTCCGATACGGATAGTGAAAAATCTAAGAGTTTGTGGAGATTGCCATGTTGTTCTGAAACATATAAGTGAGATTACAGAACGAGAGATTATAGTTCGAGATGCGACTAGATATCATCATTTTAATGGAGGAAAATGCTCCTGCAATGACTTCTGGTAAGTCTAAGTATCCTTTGTTGTAAACATTTGTCTCTGAAAACTGCGGAGATTCTGAGAATTGGCGTTAACTTCACATGTGTTGTCGATATTGTTAGATAACAACAAAAGAGTCACAGTCTCTCTGTTCAATCGCATTCACTCACCAACTCACGAATACAGCAACGTGAAATTTTCCAAGATTCACTCACCAACCTACGAATCTAGTAACAAAGGAGTTTTATCCAAAAGAAATTAGTTTAAGTTATCTTCACAATCTTGGTCACGGTACAAATGTACTTCGATTACTACTATGAACCACTGAACCGGATATTGGTTTAACCGGTATATTATAATGTTTGATTTGAGATATGTGTCAAGAGATAATTATTGAGATAACTTGGTGATTTCATTAGGTGAGCTCAAAAGTGAAACCTGAATTGATCAAAACTGAACCGAAATAATCACACCAGACCAAAACCGGGTCGATTTTATTCAAGGAAGACCACTTCAGTCCCAATTAGTCTTGTTTCTTATTTTGTTAACAATTATCAGCTTTTTTATTTGCATTGAAACGTATTTTAAAATCAAACTTTTGTTAAAGTTCCTTAACGTAGAATTATAATTAGGCATGGGCATTAGTCTCAAACCGAATAAATCGAGCCGGCCGATCCAGAATATTCGATTTTCAGTTTTGATTTTATTATATACACTAAATCGATCGGATATAATAATAATTTCAATCAGTTTATAATTAATGATTAAAAATAAACCAATAAACCAAATAAACCGAATTATACAGATTAATTGAACCAAATTAATCCAAAATGAACCGAAAAAACTGAAATTCAAACCAATAAACTGATTAAACCTAAATTTTATATAATTAAACCGAAAAAATCAATTTTTAATCGGTTTAATTTGGAACGATTTTTATGCTAAAAACTCAATCAATTAAACCGAATAAATAACCAAACCGAATCGATAATTTTTTATTTTCGGTCGATTTTTTTCAAAACTAAAAAACTAAAATCCTAAAAATCCAATCCGAATAATCTGAAAATACTGAAAACCAGGCCTAATTATAATTCATCATCCATATTAACAAAAGTAGAATGATAAGTCAATAAGTATATATAATATAAAAAAAAATACGATTTATCTATTGGTCACATGCTCTATAAATATAGACATACAGAAAATCTATACAAGTAAAATTCGATCTTACACACATACAGCCAAAAGCACACTCAGACAGACGTGTGGCTTCACTTCCACAAACCCGTAGAGGAAGATGGCGACGGAGACCGTATTGGCGACGGCGGTGAGCAATGGTGGAGGTAAAGGTTGTTGCAAGTCCGGTCCTGGTTATGCCTCGCCACTGGCCGCTATGTCTGGTCCACCTGAAAAGCTCATCTATGTCACTGCCCTCTACTCTGGTACACATTTGCTTTTCCCCCATCTTCTACCTATTTTTATACAACGATTTCTTCAGTATCCTTTTAACAAATGAACAACAATCTGACTTAGAACTCTTTATCATAGGAGTCTATTGTTGTTTGATTGTGGTTAGAAAATCTTTGTTCTCTGTACTCTAATTTTGTTGAATTGGGGTTTTAAGGAACGGGACGAGAGAAACCGGACTACTTGGCGACGGTAGATGTGGATCCGAGCTCACCGACATATTCAAGTGTCATTCACAGATTGAAAATGCCTTATATAGGCGATGAGCTTCATCACACAGGTTGGAACTCTTGTAGCTCTTGTCATGGTGATGCTTCTGCTGATAGACGTTACCTCGTATTACCAGGCTTAATGTAAGATCCTTGACTGACCTAAACAAGATCTATGCAAATTTCTTTTCACCCTCACATCTCTAGAAGATGACTAAATTTACGTTTTTTATGTCTTCTTGTTTTTGACTAAACTTAAAGATCGGGTCGCATTTATGCAATCGACACAAAGACTGACCCAAAGGCTCCATCTTTGTATAAAGTTGTAGAGCCTAATGAGATTGCTGAGAAAACTGGATTGGCATTTCCACACACATCTCATTGCCTCGCCTCGGGGGATATGTTGGTCTCTTGTCTTGGTGACAAAGAAGGAAACGCTAAAGGGAATGGGTTTCTCCTTCTTGATTCAGATTTCAATGTGAAAAGCAGATGGGACAAAGCAGGACATGGTCCTTTGTTTGGTTATGATTTCTGGTATCAACCTCGGTTCAAGACAATGATCAGCACTTCTTGGGGAGCTCCTAAAGCCTTCTCTAAAGGTTTCAATCTCCAACACGTTGCTGATGGATTGTATGGAAGTCATTTACATATTTATAAATGGCCAGAAGGTGAAATGAAGCAGATTATTGACCTTGGAAATACTGGTCTCTTACCTCTAGAGGTAACATTGCTTAATCTACATGTCACATAAAATGTTACCAAGGAAATAGAATCTAATGGGGGCGTTTTATATGTGGTTGTTGCAGATTAGGTTCTTACATGATCCTTCTAAAGATACAGGGTATGTTGGGAGTGCATTGTCGAGTAATATGATAAGATTTTTCAGGAACAGTGATGACACATGGAGCCATGAGGCAAGTGTAGTTTCTGAATCATCTTCTTTCTTCTTTTGTTCCTTCAAAAATCCACAATTTTTGAACTGTGTTTTTAGGTGGTTATATCAGTTAAACCTCTGAAAGTAGAAAATTGGATTCTTCCAGAAATGCCTGGGCTTATAACAGACTTCTTGATCTCTCTCGATGATCGGTTTTTCTACTTTGTTAACTGGCTTCATGGAGATATTCGTCAGTACAACATCGAAGATCCTAAAAATCCAGTCTTAACCGGACAAATTTGGGTGGGAGGATTACTACAAAAGGGTAGTCCAGTTAAGGCTATTGGAGAAGACGGCAACACTTACCAGTTCGATGTTCCTAAGATCAAGGTGCAATCTTTACGAGCATTAATTTAGCCTTTTTTGTTTTGTTTTTGTGCATTATCAAGAACCTGTTCTCGGTGTTTTGCAGGGGAAATCTCTACGAGCAGGACCTCAAATGATCCAATTAAGCCTCGATGGTAAACGATTGTATGCAACAAACTCACTGTTTAGCGCATGGGATCGTCAGTTTTATCCAGAACTCATGGATAAAGGCTCACATATTATTCAGATTGATGTTGATACAGAGAAAGGTGGTCTCTCCATAAACCCTAATTTCTTTGTGGACTTTGGTGATGAACCTGATGGTCCTGCACTTGCCCATGAGATGAGATATCCAGGCGGAGACTGCACTTCCGATATCTGGATTTGAGTTTACCCATTTTACTCATATATGTGTTTTGTAGAGTGGGTGGCTTAGAGTCGCTTGTTTTGATCCAGACAATGAACATTTGTTTGTCTTTTTCGTGGCTAAATCTGTGATAATAAAACTTTCTTCTATTTAATATTGGGAAAATTGTCACAAAAAAAAAATCTGTGAATTTTCAAATTTTGACAATTTAAAACATGAATTATATTGTGGACAAAATAAAGCACCGAAAATTGATGACTCATTAACTTAATCATGTATTTTTGTTGACTAAGCAAATGAAGCATGATGTTAATTTGATTCACGTATCATTATCATCGTAGTTAACGAATGTTAAAATATGTTGTTAAATAAACGACTTCGCATATGATTTTTGAAAATCTCCAAATCGAGACTACTGAATATCTTAAGTGAACTTCCATTATTGAAATTTGAACCTCTGCTTATAAAATTCAAATCTCCATCATCGTTTGTAAAATTCAAACTTCAATCATCGTTTGTAAAATTTAAACTTCAATCATTACTTGTAAAATTCAAACCTATCTCCATCGATTCATATTTTCAAAGATACACACAATCTTTGATTTTGACAGTTATCGATTTTATATTTTTCGAATTTGATATGAAGCTACATATGAAGTCGTCGATTTTGAAATTATCGAAATACACACATATTGTTAAAAAACAAAACATTTTGTAATTTTTTTAGAATTTTAACAAAAGACTGAGAGTTTTAACAACATCACAACTTTTGAGTTTTAACAAAATCCAGAATTTCAACATCACAAATACTTAACTGAGAGTTGTTATCTAAACAAAGACATAACACAAATAATTAGAACATTAGAACCATGATCTCCAACTTGGTACTCCTTGTATTTATTATTTTTGTGATCTTTGTGCTTTTGAATCTTGTACTTCTAGAGTAAGTGAAACTACTTCATGATAATATGAATATGAATGTATGAAGAATTCATAATACTCATATCTTAGTCATATCATAAATGAAAGTGAAAACAAACCTGAACTTTCTTTTTTTCCTATGATAACACATGTTGCATGCACATATTCTTTCATTCATATCAACACTATAACTAACACCATTAAACTCTACCTCATGTAAATCATTTATAGTCATGTATCATATACAATGGCGTGACTCATCTATCATTTTTCTATCTTATCATAAACTCTTTTGGTAAATTTTGTCTTAAACTTTTTTGCAATAATAGATTTTTTTTGCATTATGTACCATACAATGTCTCTTAATATCCTCTAGCAAATCTAATAAAGGTGTTCTCCTCGCTTGTCAAATGATTCTATTAAAAGATTCACTAAGGTTGTTGAGGTTATCATTACAACATGTTCCAATCCTAAAAAAACTTCAGACCATGATAGAGGCCTAGTATTCTGTAGAGATGTAAAAGTTTATGGATTGTACCTTTTTAGTGCTCCTAAATTGTGAGCATATTCACCTATTGTGTAGGTGTGTGCCATCTTCCAAAATAGGTATTGTAGTTGATCATGACTATCTATCTTCCAATTATCCATAATGTGTCTAGCACATTGACGATGTTCAACTTGTGGGAGAATGTTATGGATAGCTTTCACCAAACACTGCATAAAATGTTATTAAAAGATGTTTATGATAAGATAAAAGATGTTATTAAAAGTTGTCTTACAAACTTTTGGTATATCGGATATAATTGTCATGTTTCTTCCATTACCAAGTTCTAAATTTGCTGTGAGATGTCTTACAAACCAATCCCAATTAATGTCATTCTCGATTTCTATTACTGCCCACGCAATAGGAACTATTCTATTGTTCTATCTCTTCCAATTGCAGCTAATAAGTTACCTTTTAACAATAGAGGTTCGAATAGAGTTCATATGGGTTTCGATCTGGGGAGATTTTGAAAAAATATGTTCGACGTCATTCTAATTAATGACATATTTTAACACCCGTTAACTATGATATTACCGATTCATGAATCAATTTAACGTCATGCTTATATTTATTCAGTCAACAAAAGTATATGATTAAATTAATAAGTTAACAATTTTCGGTGTTTTATCTTGTCCACAATATAGTTCATGATTTGAATGATCTAAATTTGAAAATTTATGATTTTTTTTTTACAATTTTTCCATTTAATATTGTGTCTATTTCTTTTGAATTTTGAGGATTTCTAATTACTTAAATTTTATTGTCTAAAAAAGAAGAAAAATAGTTTAAAAGGAGTTGATAATTGACTTACCCAAAAGGGGGTAAAAGATCGTTTAGTAACTCACCCGTCCATATTTTGAATTGTGCAATCATTCATATTGAATTAATCACAAACATCAACATAATATCATGTACACACCTTATTATGTTAACTATCACAAAACTACATAGAAACATCATATTTTATATTTATAAAAAAATATGAGTATATGTATTTATATTTATAAAAAATACAAATATATGTATTTATATTTATAAAAAATACGAGTACATGTATTTATTTGTAATTTTTATTTAGATTATGATGCTATCTAAAATAATATTGATATATGACATAATTTAGCGAATTACCATAATTTTACATGTTAATTTTCCTTTTTATATTATTATATTGATATTTACCAAGATTTAAATTAATACTCTAATATGATACCTGATATAATGTAATGAATTTTAAGTTTTTACGTATAAATATTGAAAGCATCTAAGTTTTTAAAATAACTAATTTATAAATGTTTATAACTTTTAATTATAAACTAGATTACGATGTAAAAAATTAGATTATGAACATTTATAAAAAAATGATCAGATCGCTTATACAACTTTATAAACATGGTATAAAACCATAAATAATTTTATGGTATTCCTTCTAAAATTTTACAATTTATTTTAAAAAGTACTTATAATTTTCAATTTCTTATAAACTAACCTACCAAAAAGTATAAAGTGATACTTTTGAAAACGAATAACTATTTAGAGAAATAATATTTTTGAAAGAATAATACCATAAAATAATATATTTTTAATGATTATATTAAGTTAAAAGATACGATTACTAATGTGTTGTTTATAAAAATATGATGATAATATGTTATCATCAAATTAATTTTTAAATAAATATATAATTAAATGAAATTATTAAAATAATTACAATATATATATATATATATATATATATCAATTCTATTAATTTTGTTATACAATTAATATATTTTATTAAATAACTAATAAATAACTATAAATTTTAAAAAATAAACAATTATTTTTAATTTTTAATTTATATATACAAAAATTTATAAATAATTATAAAAATAATTAATAATAAATCAAATCAAAAATATATTATTTTAAATTTAGTATTGATCAATTAAAAATGAATCATTAATCATTTATATAAATATTTTTGTTTAATTAGCATAGATTAAAAAAATTAAAATTTTTAAAATATGAGTATTTGTTATTTTGATATTTATTTTTAATATTTTTATAAATGAAATGTATTTTATATAAAAATTAACAATTTAAATAAAATAAAAAGTTATTACATTAAAACTAATAATTAATTTTTTATTAAAAATTATTATTTTTTAATATTTAAATAATAATAATAATAAATTTATAATTAAAATCTCTAATATATTATTTGAGAAATATTTTAAGTAAATAGATTCACCATAACGTGTTATTAAAAAAAATATAATGATAATGTGTTATCAACACAATGCGTTTCCAATAAATATAGAAATAAATTTAAATTATTAGCATAATTACATTATATGTCATTGTTATAATTTAGTTAAAAAAATAATATATGTTATTAAACAAACTAAAAAATATTATTAATTAGTAAAAAATAATTAATTTCATTTTCCGAATTTATATATATATAAAACTAATATTAAAAATAATTTTAAATAAAAATTAAAATTATATAAATAGTTAATTTATATTTATTAATAAAAATACTATATAATTTAAAAATTATTTTTTATAAATCTAATTATACTATTTATTTAATAATTATTTTAATACGCTGATATTGCAGATAGAAACCTAATATAAAACATACTATTTATTTAATAATTATTTTAGTATGTTGATATTGCAGATAAAAATCTAATATAAAGGCATACTATTTATTTAATAATTATTTTAGTATGTTGATATTGCATATAGAAATTTAATATAAAGACATACTATTTATTTAATAATTATTTTAATATGTTGATATTGCAGATAGAAATCTAATATAAAGACACTAAGACACGACTCTAGATACGTCCTCACCTAAAAACACAATAAATCTGCTTTTATCTGGGATTTACGCTTTAAAGATATTATCAACGATTAACCAAAAATAGTTATGAACCACTTTAATGATTTTACAAACAAAAAATCCCTAATAACCCCTTTCCAAATTAGAATACTGTAGATACAACGTACGTAGACACTTGACCAGGTTCGTTTTTTCCTTCTTATTTTGTCCATGGAGACGATCTTTCATTTTTTTTTTTTTGCATGGAGACGTAATCTAATTCAAATACATTTCTTACAACAAAATCTGTTTTAACAATACGATTCAACCCTTTTTAATAGCAGAAGTTAATTTATATATTACACACCATTTTCCTTCACATGTCTTGTCTTTTACCTAAACATAGACTTTTAATTTAATAGATAACAACGATAAGTCACCATTATTTGTTTAATTGTTGTTCTTACGATACAGCCAAAAAGCTTCCCATTGAAATATCAATCACACGTGTTTCTGATAATCTCAAAGGAGCATAGAGACGTGTAGGTGTAGCTTAACCACTACCATCTAAACTATATATCTCATCTCCTTGACAGTCACAGAGAAATACGCTCACAGAGAAATGGTGACGGAAACGGAAGTGGTGGCTGCGGTTACTAATGGCGAAGGTAGAGGATGTTGCAAATCCGGTCCCGGTTACGCGACACCACTCGCCGCCATGTCTGGTCCATCGGAAAAGCTCATTTACGTCACCGCCCTTTACGCTGGTACACATTTGATTGAAGCTGTTTTGTTTTTACTGTTACATATTTTAGAATCTTTCTTTAATTTTAACGTTAATTGAAGATTTGAAAGTCTTTTGGGTATGTTTGACGGAATCTCAAAGATTCCAGATCGAAATCGCAGTGCCCTAAGGTTTTATCTGATTCCATTTCTGGATTTGATTCCGTTATCTAAAAACCTCTGTGTTGAGTGTGTGATGTTTGTTCAAACTGACAACAATCTGGTTCTTGGCTCTTCTCTGTGTGAATCTTAGTTTTAAGTTTTAATGTTAAAAGAGAACGTCTATTAGTTTCCAAAGAATCCCTGAGATTCCGAAGTCAAAATCAATTGGCAATAATTGGATTAAATTTGTTTATCAGAATTTGGTTGGTTTTTAAATTGTGGATTCAAAAGATAGCTTTTGATTTCTTTGAATTGGGGTTTTAAGGAACGGGACGAGAGAAGCCGGACTACTTGGCAACTGTGGATGTTGATCCAAGCTCACCGACATATTCGAGTGTCATTCACAGATTGCCAATGCCATTTGTGGGTGATGAGCTTCATCACTCTGGTTGGAACTCTTGCAGCTCTTGCCATGGTGATGGCTCTGCGGATAGACGTTATCTCGTCTTACCATCCCTTATGTAAGATCCTACAGGCTTTATCTTTAAATCTCTATAATTTATGTTTTAATGATGACCCATTCTATGTTTTGTTTTCTTTCCTACTGTGAATGAAGATCTGGTCGTATCTATGCTATTGACACAAAGGCAAACCCAAGGGCTCCGTCTCTCTATAAGTTTGTAGATCCTGAAGAGATCGCTGAAAAGACTGGATTGGCGTTTCCACACACAGCTCATTGCCTTGCCTCCGGCGAAATCTTGGTGTCTTGTCTTGGTGACAAAGAGGGAAACGCCAAAGGGAATGGGTTTCTCCTCCTTGACTCTGATTTCAATATCAAAACTAGGTAGGTATCTTATTGCCGAACAAAAAAAACTATTTGAATTTTATCACATGAAAGGATAGGCAAGAAAATCGTCAACGCGGCGAATTGTGATGGAATATCCTGTTCTTAGTTCAAGAGAAAATACAGAAGTTAGAAGCCTAAAAAATGGAATTTTTGATGTGTGTCTTTATATATCTCAGGTGGGAGAAACCAGGACATAGTCCCTTGTTTGGTTATGATTTCTGGTACCAACCTCGGCACAAGACAATGATTAGCACTTCTTGGGGAGCACCCAAAGCCTTCTCAAAAGGTTTCGATCTTCAGCACGTTGCTGATGGTTTGTACGGAAGTCATCTACATGTTTATAGTTGGCCAGGAGGTGAAATGAAACAATTAATCGACCTTGGAGAGACTGGTCTCTTACCTTTGGAGGTAACATCAAAATGTGATCTGTGTTTTTCTTCAGACAGCATATATGAATGGGATAATCATTACTTTTTTTAAAACTTATATGTGGTTGTTGCAGATTAGATTCTTGCACGATCCATCTAAAGATACAGGGTTTGTTGGGAGTGCCTTGTCGAGTAATATGATAAGGTTTTTCAAGAACAGTGATGAAACATGGAGCCATGAGGCAAGTGTAGTTTCTGAATCATCTTCATTACCTTCTTTTAAATCTATGATTAACCCGCGTTTCGAACTGGTGTTTTTAGGTGGTTATATCAGTTAAACCGCTGAAAGTAGAAAACTGGATTCTTCCAGAAATGCCTGGGCTTATCACCGACTTCTTGATCTCTCTCGATGATCGGTTCATCTATTTTGTGAACTGGCTTCATGGAGACATTCGTCAGTACAACATCGAAGACCCTAAAAACCCTGTCCTAACAGGACAAATTTGGGTGGGAGGATTACTACAAAAGGGAAGTCCTGTTAAAGCAGTTGGAGAAGACGGCAACACTTTCCAGTTCGATGTCCCTCAGATCAAGGTTTGTACACAACATGTAATCATCTTTTTTTAACTAAGTTTTACATTTTACATTCTAGTGAAATTGTTTATTTCTCTGGTAAACTTCAGGGGAAATCTCTACGAGGAGGACCTCAGATGATCCAGTTGAGCCTCGATGGGAAGCGATTGTATGCGACAAACTCGCTATTTAGCGCATGGGATCGACAGTTTTACCCGGAACTCATGGATAAAGGATCACACATAATTCAGATTGATGTTGATACAGAGAAAGGTGGTCTCTCCATAAACCCTAATTTCTTTGTGGACTTTGGTGATGAACCTGATGGTCCTGCACTTGCCCATGAGATGAGATATCCAGGTGGAGACTGCACTTCCGATATTTGGATTTGAATTTGGTTTGGGTTTGGAGTTTAAAAATGAGTTTTTCTTTATTTAGTTTTTGTGTTTTGTAAAATAAAAAATAAACTGAGTAATAAGAGGTCACTGGATTTACAATTTAAGACTTGATTTGACACTTGTAAGTTGTAATCCTTGTGGCTATGGATGCTTTGTAATAAAAAATCTACAGTTCCACCACTTAAACACTATGTTCAGTTCTTGTCGTTGTCGTTTCAGTGTTACTAATCTTTTGTGATGAGTGGATGTGTGGATCATACTACAATGGCAATAGTCAAAACTCTCTATCGATACATACTGAAAAATAATTTTATTCATTTGATCTAATCTACTAAAAGAAATATATTGCATAAAGAATAATCTAATTTTGTGTATCATATTATTAAACTGTCATATGGAAAATTTAATTTTCTATAATTTCATTAAAGATATTCCAATCAAATTATTATACATACTAAATCTATTGTCAAATATGTCTAAAGCTTTAAGAAAGAAACGGCTATTTTAAAGAATTGACCAAATAAATATTAATCAAAATGTAATATAAATTAATTTTAATATGTAAAACAAAAACTAAAAATAATAAATATTTATATATAATACCATTAGCATATTAAAATAACTTAAACTAAATAATAAATATAATTAAATATAATTTATATATCAAATATTTATATAAATAATCAAATTTGTATTAATTCGAAACTTTATATTATATTTTATGCGAAAGAGAATAAAATTATTCAAACTTTTTGCATAAAATTAAATTATATATTATAAACAAATCAACACAGTATTATCTTATAAACAAAAACAACTAAGAATTGCAAATTTATTATATTTAAATCATTAACAGGTAAATTATATCCTTTTCACTTTTATATATTATAAAATTTAATATAAAAAATTGTTACCTCTCACAACAGCGGGATAGAATCTGCATCATATATTAGTTCATTTTAATCCAAGTCATTAAATTCATTAATAATTTTATTCTACTAATTGTCTAAAATTCAAATTCTTGACTCATTATAACCATAGGATTGGCTTATTAATTTGAACTCATTTAGAATCAAATGCAACTAAATGCAGCTGTCTTTGCAAACGTTTCTCTTATTTTCTTATGTGGTTGAGTGTGTCCTCTTTGTTACAAAGATCCTATGAACTTATCACAAGGATTTCACCTTCTTGAGTGACGCACTTCGTTTCACAGCAACTTCCACTATATCTTACAAAGAACCAAAAAACTAATTTTCAAGTTTATCTGAGTATAGTACCATTTCCACCGTTCATATACAACCTCTGGCCATCGTCTTGGTCTTCTATTTTATCCCTTCAACTACTTTATCTTTTTCTTGTAATTACTTTCTCTCCAAAGAACAATATACACTGGAAGGGTGAGAGTGAAGCTGATGGGATTACAAAGTTCTTCTTTTCCCATATGTTGGTCCATTAATTGTGTTTCCTTGTAAGACAAACATTGTGTTCATTTGGTTCCTACGCCCAAACTGTAAGAAGTGTGATTATGGAATTGAGTTACATAGCTTTTGGAACCGAATTTGCACTTTATTCGGCTCTAACACAAATTCTCTAAATATTCTCTGAATAGTTATTTTTATTTCTAAATCATCTCTATTACATAAGGATTATACCCATTTCTAAATCATCTCTATTACATAAGGATTATGCCCCTTTTATACTATAATCCGCAATTAACTTTAGATATATAATTAATTGCGGATTTAGCGGTTACAATATATTAATTCTTGAACGTTTACAATATTGATTATTGTCTGTTACAAATTAATTAATTTTTTTGACCGGTTATGTAATTAAAATAACCGATTTAACTTTTTTTGGTCTATCTTGGTCCGGTTAGCAGATTTGGATTTTGGGATTAAATCCGGTGTCCACAATAAGCCCCCCAAGTTTCGTGAAGCGTCGATTCGAGAAATTTTATTTTGTCTTTGTCATACTTGTTTTATGTTGGCTATCTTCCTTCTGCGGAATGCTCCTCGTTTCTGTAATGGCGACATGTCCGTATTCTTACGAAGAGCTGCTTGCGATTTTATTTCCTTTTAGGGTTTGTGCCTAGCTGTGCTGGTTTTCTTATTTTAGCGAAGTGCTCCTCGTTTCTATAACGGCTATGTGTCCGTATTCTTACGATGAGCTGCTTACGCTTTTTTTTATTTTAGCGAAGTGCTCCTCGTTTCTGTAACGGCTACGTGTCCGTATTCTTTACGAGAAGCTGCTTGCGTTTCTTTATTTTAGCGAAGTGCTCCTTGTTTATGTAACGGCTACATGTCTGTATTCTTTTACGAGGAGCTGCTTGCACTTTTTTATTTTTTTATTTTAGCAAAGTGCTCATCGTTTCTGTAATGGCTACGTGTCCGTATTCTTTACGAGGAGCTGTTTGCGCTTCTTTATTTTAGCGAAGTGCTACTCGTTTCTGTAACGGCTACGTGTCCGTATTCTTTACGAGGAGCTGCTTGCACTTTTTTTTTAGCGAAGTGCTCCTCGTTTCTCTAACCGCTACGTGTCCGTATTCTTTACGAGGAGCTGCTTGCGCTTTTTTATTTTATCAAAGTGCTCCTCGTTTCAGTAATGGCCACGTGTCCGTATTCTTTACGAGGAGCTGCTTGCATTTTTTTTTGTTTTAGCAAAGTGCTACTCGTTTTTTTAACGGCTACGTGTCCGTATTCTTACGAAGAGCTGCTTGCCTCTTTTTTTTTACCCCTTTTAGAGTTTGGTATTATTTTCGGGACTGTAAACACGTTTAAAAAAAATTTTGTCGGGTACGATTTCATTGTATATCGTCCTGACTGTATGCCTCAAAATACAAAACAATGATAACGAAATTGTACCTTTTATTTTGTTTCGATGCGAGTTGTAAAATCTACTTAGTATGTCCTAGAAATCTGGAATATCGTCGTTAGAGTTTGACATTTTTCTTTTCTTAAAAGTTAGGATGGATTTTCTCCACAGATGGCGCCAAATGTTGGAACCAAATTTGCACTTTATTCGGCTCTAACAAAAATTAGAAAAAAAGAACTCAAATATAATACTTTAAATTTAGGCAATTGGGTAAAATAGCACTATTTCAAGTTTTTGTTCCAAATATACCACTAATCATTTAAATTTCCAAAAATAGCACAAATTTAATACTAAAATAATTGAAAACTTATTCCTAATGAAAAAAATTTAAACGCTAAATTAGAAAAAGTGAACCCAAACATTATGTTTTAATTTTATATATATATTTTATTTAAGGTAAATAATTATTTTTACATAACAATTTATGCTATTTTGGGAATTTTAGTTTTATTGTGCTAAATTTGGAAGATAAACTTAAAATAGTGCTATTTTAGGGTATTACTCTATATATATATATATATATATATATATATATATATATATATATATATATATTCAACAGCCAGTCATTGTTCATGTTCTCATTTGAAAATCACACAACACAAACAATGAAGACCAAATCATACTCAATCAACTTTCTTTGGTTTTTCACACAATTTACATTGTTAGAAAGAATTTGCCGCAACACATGCCAATATATAAATATATTCACCAACAAAAAAGTCAGCGAAAGTTGTTGAAAATATTTATTCAAAAAAAAAGTTTTCAACTTTTTTGTTGGTCACTTTAGTGGTTCTCAAGTTGTCGAAAAACAGAAAAAAAAGATTGGTTAAATTTTGTAAAAAATTAGTCAAATTTTTATAAATATAATAAATACTTTTAGATATTTTGGTGTTTTGATTAATTTGTTTTATTATATTTAGATTTATAATTAAAATTTTAGAAATTTTAGTTATATCAAATATAAATGGGTAATTCTATAAAATAATACTATTTTAAATTTTTATTCCAAATTTAGTACCACTAGTTTATTTTTCCAAAAATATTACAAATTAAAATATTAAAATACTTTAAAATATATTTTAATTAGGAAAAATAAACTTTAAATTAAAAAAATATATAAATATAATATTTTATTTATGTATTTGTGGTTGTATTTAACATTTGAGCATCCAGCTGTAAAAAAAAGAACACATCAAGAATCATCCAAATCATATTCAAATCTATAATTGAAAAGTGTGACAATATATAAAATGAAAAACAGCATCGTAGAACTTATCCGCATTTTTGTTTTTTTCCCTAAAAGCTTTACCTAATTCAAAGAGAGTAGTTCGATTAGTGAATATATATATATGATTAAAAATATTGGATCATAATAACCATTGTTATACAAAACCTAGACAAATATTACGTATACGTACTACTTATCTTCTTTAATAATTAACAGCTTTCTCTTTTCCCTTTTTTAAAAAGGAGAATAAAAAATTCTATTTTCTCTATATATGAATTATCCTTCAAAGAAAGTAAAAAGACAAAAAAATTCGCTTACAGATACAATTAAAGATAATTTTTTAAACTTTTTTCAAAACTACCATCATTAATTTAAATTTTCAATAATATTATAAAATTAAAATTAAAATATTTTAAAATATTTTTTAATAAAAAATAAATCTTAGTTTGGAAACAAATCTCAAATATAATGTTAATACCCTAAAATAGCACCATTTTAAATTTATCTTCCAAATTTAGCATAATAAAACTAAAATTCTCAAAATAGCATAAATTATTATGTTAAAATAATTATTTACCTTAAATAAAATATATATAAAATTAAAACATAATGTTTGGATTCACTTCTTCCAATTTAAAGTTTAAATTTTTTCATTCGAAATAAGTTTTTAATTATTTTAGTATTAAATTTGTGCTATTTTTAGAAATTTAAATGACTAGTGCTATATTTGGAACAAAAACTTGAAATTGTGCTATTTTAGTCAATTTATGTATAATTTAGAACAATTGTTTAAAATAATACTCTTTTGAGTTTTTGTTTCAGTGTAACACTAATCATTTAAATTTATAAAATAACACAAATTTAATACTAAAATAATTAAAAATCTCTTCTTAATAAAAAAAGTAAACTCTAAAATAGAAAAAAAATGAACTGAAACATTATGTTTTAATTTTATATATAGTTTATTTAATGTAAATAATTATTTTCACATAGTAAAATGTGCTATTTTAGGAATTTTATTTTTAATGTGCTAGATTTGGAATATAAATGTTAAAATGTGTTATTTTACGGTATTAATTTATTATTTATTCAGAATAAATAAGTATTTTAACATAATTATTTATATTTTATAGAAGAATAATACCCTAAAATAGCACTTTTAAAGTTTTTCTTCCAAATCTAGCATCATAAAATTAAATTCCCAAAAATAGCACAAATACTTATGTGAAAATACTTATTTATTCTAAATAAATTATACATAAACTTAAAGTATTGTATTTGAGTTCATTATTTCCAATTTAGGGTTTAATTTTTTTTATTAAAATATAGTTTTAATGCATTTTAATCTTAAATTTGTGCTATTATTGAAAAATTTAAACTAATGATGCTATTTTTGGAACAAAAATTTAGAAAGATGCTATTTTAGACAT